>JAPFBL010000346.1:0-255000 GCA_026182355.1 Hermatobates lingyangjiaoensis
TAGAACAATATAGAAATAGAGCATATACGAGGGTCGTCCAGAAAATAAGTTCCGTTTTGGTCTGTAGGGCAGTAGGAGTGGTTTTTGCCAAATCCGGCAACACCGCTCGAAAGAGGAGAGGTGGGGGAATAGAATGAGAGGTGGGGGACCTCAGTCGGCCAATTACCAACGTCAGGGCAGGTAGTTGAAATGGAGCCCTCCATGTCACGTCCCGCCACCTCGATCCCCGTTCCCTCTCGAGTTGTTTTGCGCGGAGTGATTCAATTTCTTTATGCACAGGGTTTCAAATCAGTTCAAATTCACGAACAGCTCATTTCTGTTTATGGAGAAGGTTGTAATGAGTGAATCAATGGTGAGGAGATGGGTACGTGAATTTAAGGCGGGAAGACATTCACTTGAGGATGAAAAGTGGGAGAGGCAGACCCTCAGTTGTGACGGACGAAATTGTCGCAGAAATCGACAATGCAATTCGCAAAGATCGTCGTTTAAAACCCTGGATGAACTCCACCTGAGTTTCCCAGACATCTCACGATCCCTCATCCATGAGATCGTCTCGGAAAAACTTGACTTTCGGAAAGTTTCCGCCCGGTGGGTCCCTAGAGAGCTGAATGTCTTCCCGCCTTAAATTCACGTACCCATCTCCTCACTCATTACACCTTCTCCATAAACAGAAATGAGCTGTTCGTGAATTTGAACTGATTTGAAACCCTGTGCATAAAGAAATTGAATCACTCCGCGCAAAACAACTCGAGAGGGAACGGGATCGAGGTGGCGGGACGTGACATGGAGGGCTCCATTTCAACTACCTGCCCTGACGTTGGTAATTGACCGACTGAGGTCCCCCACCTCTCATTCTATTCCCCCACCTCTCCTCTTTCGAGCGGTGTTGCCGGATTTGGCAAAAACCACTCCTACCGCCCTACAGACCAAAACGGAACTTATTTTCTGGACGACCCTCGTAGAAATAGCCAAAGAATGCCTTAGTTTCAAAGACTACAATCTGAAATTGTAGTCTTTTCGGAATATCAGTATAATTAAGGAGTTTACCATAGGGCTTAAATCTAACATATATACTGGTACAACAGGTAAACAGAGTTTTAGTTTCAAAGACCACAATCTGAAATTTAAGTCTCTTTTACCATCTAGCTCAAATCTAGTATATACTCGTATGTTCGTACAACAGGCAAACGGAGTCTTAGTTTCAAAGACCACAATCTGAAATTTAAGTCTCTTTTACCATATAGCTGAAATCTAATATATTGTTCGTACAACATGCAAAAAGAGTCTTGTTTCAAAGACCACAATCTAAAATTTAAGTCTCTTTTACCATATAGCTCAAATCTAGTATATATGTTCGTACAACAGGCAAACGGAGTCTTAGTTTCAAAGACCACAATCTGAAATTTAAGTCTCTTTTACCATATAGCTCAAATCTAATATATATGCTCGTACAACATGCAAAAAGAGTCTTAGTTTTAAAGACCAGAATCTGAAATTTTAGTCTCTTCGGAATATCAGTATAGTTAAGGAGTTTACGATAGGGCTTAAATCTAACATGAATACTGATACAACAGGCAAACAGAGTCTTAGTTTCAAAGACCACAATCTGAAATTAAGGTCTCATCTAAGTTTGAGTGTAGTTTTGGACTTTTTTTTATCAATAGTGGCTAATAAGAGGTACTACTTCTGAGTAAAACTACAAAAAAAAAAATGACCAATACCATGATGATACCCTTTGAAAGCAATCATGGTCAACAGACCATGGTCAGTTTTCCTTTTTAGTTTTAAATTCTTATACTGAGACTTGTAGTAAGCGATTTCACTGACACTCTATTGGCTAAGCAGGAGAATGTTTCAATGAGAAGTCCCCCCCTGTGACTTTCACCCAAAGGTCGTGACTGGCCTCGACTCAGACAACCTCAATCCCCCCTTCGCCCCCCCCCCCCCCCCCTCTGATCAAACAGTGTCCACTGCTTCTAACGGGTCTTACCAGCAAAGACCCAACTAGAAGGCGTTCACTCATAGTCAAAAGGTCTTTGAACGAAACAAAGCTATAACCTTACTAATCATGCATTACTGTATAAAGCACATATAGTAAGGGAGGCTATCCTGCGGCTCGCGAGCCACAGGAATATTAATGGCTCTCAATAAATATACCCGAGTTCCCTTTTCATTTTTTATAAAAGTATATTTAAAAAAAAAAAATCATTCTCTATAAAGGTATACCTCGGCGTAAGTCATTTCGAGTAAAGTAGATCCCGTTTATATATCGGGTTTAAAAAAAAATTTCATCGTACCATAAAAAAAAATCTGGAGTGGCCTACACTCTACTTTACTATAAGTAACTTAATGTCAAATTTCTTGAGTATATAAAACATAACGTCTCATTTAAGCATAACGTAAACATCTAAATGGGATATAATTATTAGCCTGTCATTCCTGAGGTAGTACAGATAGTGATTGAAGGACATATCAATTTATAAGCTTATTTTTGTACATCACAAATAATTTATCATTTGAAAATAATTTCATTAGTATAACTACAGCAGTAATAACATTTTTGAAAAACCAAAGTGAACATTTCTTGAAACGAAATAGTATCCTACAAGAGAACATGGCTATTGTTCAAATAGCCAGTAGATTTCTTACATCGTTTACTTGACATCCTTCTACATTGAATATTAATGTAAAATTTTCAAATTTGAAACAGTAAAATACTCTTTTTTTCTCTGAAAAACTTCTTAAACAGCGAAGAAAATGTTGTTTTAAGGTGATTTGTTAATTAAAGACGTACGATAATTACAGTTATTAATCTCTAAACGAAAGATTAATATTTTGAATTATTTTTTACATTTCTGGTTTTTAACAGAATTATTATACTGGGAATTTTATGGCTTCTTAGTATTTAATAAGATCATTTTCCTTCCCTTTTGTCAAATAACATATATACGAATTTTTTTTTAATCAGTGTTATCATTTACCTGCACAATATTATTCCTCTTACATCTCTTATAAGTCAATAATATATTTTCATTTTTCCATTAGAAACATCAAGTTTATCTAAGTGGATTCGCTCAAAAAATTTCTAAGTCAATGTAAACAATGTAAAAAAATACAAAAAATTCGACAAGTATAGCAGGTGATCTCTTAGTCTAGAATAAACAAACAGTTTTTATATCGTTATTGCTCTTTCCCGTAATTGAAACTTCATGATTTTTTTTTATGAATTGCTAATTTTTTGTTTCATTTTTGGTCAAATTTTCATTATTTTTTAACGGGCCGTTTAGCGTCAAAAAATCATTTTCTGAAAACACAAATCGTACTGTAACGCCCCTTTAGCGAAAGTAATTTCAAAAAAAAATATCTCAACTCATTCGCCATATAATGTTCTATTTGTAGGCATAGTTTCATTTTGATCCGTCAAACAGTATGGCTTGTACGCTCTCACAAGGTTTGAGATTGAATTATAAGTCAAAATTTTTACATTTTGTTGAAAAAAAATTATTTCCTGTTGTCTTAAAATTCTGAATATATTTTTCGTTTGTTGCATTTGTAACTTCAAAGATAATGTCAAAATTTCAAAACTCTAGGGTTATCAATTTAGGAGAAATAAATGTTTTAAAAAAAACGGTTTTTGGCAAAAAAAGTGACTTTCCCATCATGCATAATTCTTCCCAAACAATAGGGATCTTCGTCTAAATGGGGCCCATTTTTGTGTAAAATATCAACTTGATCCATCAAAAATTCTGGACCGTAGCGTGGTAACAAGCAATGCTAACACACGCACCCACCCACGCACCCACCCACCCACACACACACAGACATCATCGTAAAAACATCATAAAACGACTTCTGGTACCTCAAAACATGTAATTCCGTCAAAATCTCGAGATCGAATTTTTTCACGATCACTATACTTTACTTATAGTAAAGTAAAAATCATATTTTATTATCTATATATTAATATTTTATCAATCATATTCTATTATATTTTAAAAAATGATTACCGTTCCCTCAATAATTTTTTTTTAATATTATTTTTTGTGCAATACTTGTTTGCGGTATTTTTCTCTTTCATAGGACAGATATTATGCTCCTTAAAAATTTCTGAGAAATTATAAGAGATATAATCGTAAATAACCAGTAAGATTTCGTCGTGGATAAACATTTATTCTCCTGTAGCTACAAAGGTCGAGTGATGAAAAACCTTCTCAATCATATGATTGTGATTCCTGATTATAATGGTCTTCTAGTAATATTATGATTCCAATAATTGTAGCAGACAAACGTAAAGTTGAATCTCCGACGTAAACTGTATTTTAATTTTTTTTATTGTTTCATATATATATATATATATATATATATATATACACAATTAAAAGAAACGGTCCAGCGGACTTTTTTACAATAAAATAAAAAACGAAGGAAACACACAGAAAGACACAGACATAACTCACATCGATATTTCGACAATCGTCGTCATCAGGAGGTGCGAAGAGCGAAGAGTCCCGCAGTAAGACAGGGCGGTACTGAACTCGGAAACCGCAGCCAGTACCCCACCACTTACCACCAAGCGGGGGAAGGGAGGGAAGGAAATGAAGAGCCAAATTAAGACGTAAAAGGAACGAGTAAAAATTATAACTATAAAAAATTATAAAAAAGTAGATAAATCAAATTAAAATTAATAAAAATAATAAATAAAAAGTAAAATAAAAAATAATAAATAAATAAATAAAAAATAAATAAATAAATAAAAAATAATAAATAAATAAATAAAAAATATAAAAAATAATAAATAAATAAATAAATAAATCATAAATAAATTATCGGTTGAGGTTGAGTCCGGGGGAAGGGCGAGCATCAAGTAAGCATATGTATGCCTCCTCTGAAGCTCTTAGGGTAACTTTATTGTTGGATTCGGGGATCTGTTTCAGGATCTGAACCCTGAAACAGTCATTGAAACTGAGTCCATGCGAGTTCGCATGGATGGCTACAGGATAGTTACTGCGTTGACCGACTGAAGCCCTATGACCATTCATACAAAGGCTCAACTTATTAGAAGTTAAGCCAACGTAAAAGGAGTCACACTGAGTGCAATCCAGTCGGTAAACACAGTTGCTCGAGGTACAGGAGGAATTGACCTGAACCGGGTAGGAACTATGGTGGAGAGGGGAATCGAAGGAAGGATTAGGATTTACAATCAGGCAAGTTTGACAGCCACGGCGTCCACATTGTTTCATTCCAGGAACAGGATTGGAAGGCTGAGGGGAAATATGAGAGAAAATGCTTTTTAGATTGGCAGGTTTACGGTAGGAAATAGAAGAGGGGTGATTAAAGATGGAAGAAGTAGAAGTAGAAGTAGACAGAATCGGAAAAGACTCCTTAATAACAGCACGAAGCTTATAAGCGCCAGGGAAGTAGGTTGTCAGGAAGAAGGAAGTGTTACTTCTATCCCTCTTGGGTCTGGGTTGGTGGGAGATGTCAGCCGGTAAAACACGACTATCAATGAAGGAGCGAGGATAGCCTCGTTCAGAAAATTTGTCCTTTAAGAGGTTAAGGTGATGTCTGCGGTCTTGGAGATTATTGCAGATATTGTGAATACGGAGGGACAAGGATCGAGGTATAGACTTTTTAACATGGGATGGATGGCAACTATTGTAATGGAGGTACTGTTGGGAGTTGGTGGGTTTTATATGTACGGAAGTCAAGAAGTGTCCATTGTCTAAAGTAACGTCAACGTCAAGAAAGGTGATAAGTCTGTCGGAGATGTCGTAAGTGAAAGTGATGGAGGGGCAGAAATTTTGAAAGGAGTGTAGGAAAAGTTCTAAGTTATGTTTGCCATGGGGCCAAATGAAGAAAATATCATCAATAAAACGGAGATAAAGGAGTGGAAGAAGTTGACAGGTGGCCAGGAAATCCTGCTCTAATTTGGCCATGAAAAGATTAGCGTAAGAAGGGGCCATAATCGTACCCATAGCTGTGCCTCTGGTTTGAAGGTAATAACGACCCTCAAACTGAAAGACATTATGCTGTAGCACGAAATCAGCCAAAGAGACTAGAAAGGATGTGGAAGGATTAAGGGGTGCTGTTCTGCCATCAAGAAAGTATCGCAGAGCGTCCAGACCTTCAGAATGAATGATTGAAGTATAGAGAGAAGTGACGTCCATGGCAACCATGAGAAGAGGATGATCAAGGGTAGAGGGAAGAGAAAGATTTTTAAGAATTTGGAGAAAATGGAAAGTGTCTTTGCAGACACTTTTTATTTATTATTTTTTATTTATTTATTTATTATTTTTTATTTATTTATTTATTATTTTTTATTTTACTTTTTATTTATTATTTTTATTAATTTTAATTTGATTTATCTACTTTTTTTTATAATTTTTTATAGTTATAATTTTTACTCGTTCCTTTTACGTCTTAATTTGGCTCTTCATTTCCTTCCCTCCCTTCCCCCGCTTGGTGGTAAGTGGTGGGGTACTAGCTGCGGTTTCCGAGTTCAGTACCGCCCTGTCTTACTGCGGGACTCTTCGCTCTTCGCACCTCCTGATGACGACGATTGTTGAAATATTGATGTGAGTTATGTCTGTGTCTTTCTGTGTGTTTCCTTCGTTTTTTATTTTATTATATATATATATATATATAGTTCACAAAGGAAAGAAAAAAATAGACAACAACTTATACAAAAAAACTCGATATATACAAAGATATAAAACGATATTTCGACATTCGCCGTTATCGGGTAGAAGTAGTCCCTTTGAGTAGCAGAAGCCAACTCAAATATATATATTGAAAACCGACATATAATCGAAATTGACTCGAAAAGCCGTAGACTGATGTATGTATACCTGTATAGATAAACCAACATGGAAAATTTTGACTTTATGTTGGGGGGGGGGGGGGGGGGGATTTCAAGAATTACGTGTCTCCACACAAAAAAAAGTTTAATATGAAACTAACAACGCGTTTCGAACACTTAATGTTCTTCTTCAGGTTAACATCTGCTTTGTTGCGAGGAGTTGATCTAGGGCAGAGGTTCCTAAAGTGGGTTCCGCGGAACCCAGGGGTTCCTTAACGGACTGTCTGGGGTTCCGTGAAAAACATTTAGTAAAAACATTATTCTAAAAAAATTTTTTTTTACGTGGGTATGGATTTATTCTATATTTCTTGTGAATCATGAAACCGAATAATGTTTCTATCTACATATACCCATAAGTAGAAGTGGTCAAAATTATATTCATATTTAGGATAAATCACTAGTCAGTTTTTGAAACTATCTCATTCCCGAATTTTCCTGATATTGCAAAAATAGCTCTTTTTGTTTTGAATTTTTATTTTAAAAATACACATTGCAGTAATATTACTTTTTTAAATTGTTTTTAAACATTCATACTATTTAAAAACGCATATGCAAATATTTATAATATGATTGTATGAAATCATTAGAATCTGGGGTTCCCGGGAAAGTTACTGGAACCAAAAAGGGTTCTGCATCGAAAAAAAGTTTGAAAAACTCTGATCTAGGGGAATGACTTACAGTCATTTCGGACTCACGGTGGAATTCTTGAAATCCTCGTAATATGAGTAAATACCATACGATAACAGATTGCACAAGTAATGAATTTTTACTTCAGTTATTACATTCGACTGATTGAGAAAGAAAAACCTCAAGAAATATTATACTTGTACATAGATACATTCAAAGACCGGACAAAATGGGGACTTTCTCGTTATGCTAGCTGGCTATATTTAAACTGTTTCATCAGACATCTGATTAGTAAAAAATGCTGAACTGGACCGTTAAAAAGGAAATATAAGAAGATGCTGACAAGGCTGGAAGGTGATATGCAGATGTTGATATTGAAAATCACAAGGGGCTTTAAAACAGAAGAGATAAGGCTAAAAGGAACCACTGATGCAGAGCGTTTGAGGGTCAAAAGCCTCACGAAAGCCTATCCCAACAGAGCTTCAGTCAAGCTATCAAGGAGATTAAAAACATCAAAGTCGTAGATTCATTTTATTTTATTTTTTTTATTTATTTTTTTTTTAAGAATAAATGCCTTGCTAACCCTCGAATGTATCCATAAACAATTATGGAGACTTTGACAGAAAAGCACTTACTAGGCACATTCAAGTGTACAAGTCAAAAGAGAAGGGAAGGGGAAGAGATACAGAGTGGAAGAAAGAAGATGACGTAGACGACAATCATATCCTTCACACACTATATATTATATATATATATATATATATATATATATATATTTATATAATATATAAGATTAATAATCAACAATAACTCTTGATAGAATATATGAAATTAAACACCATAATAAAATAAATAATATTACGTATAATGCTCTAAGGCCTTTCGTCAAAACATCATCAGAGAGCTAAATGAACCAAACAACAAGAATATTAGCAAGTTAACCTGGTTGATTGAAATCTTCAGGATTGCTGGCATCCCTGTCTAAAGCACCCCCTAGACAGGGATGCCAGCAATCCTGAAGATTTCAATCAACCAGGTTAACTTGCTAATATTCTTGTTGTTTGGTTCATTTAGCTCTCTGATGATGTTTTGACGAAAGGCCTTAGAACAGTATATGTAATATTATTTGTTTTATTGTGGTGTTTAATTTCATATATATACATATATATATAAAACAATCATCAAAAATGAAAAAAACCACAATATGAAATGGGAAAAAAGACTAAGATCTTTCAAATGCAACAAGCGGTCTTCGTCAGTGACTGTAAATATGTGCTTTTCATTTCTCTATGTTTCTTTTTGTACATTGAACAATTTAAAACTTTCGGATAATCCGTCTTCAGGTGAAAAGAGAGTGGGAGACCAAGAACATCGGAAACGCAAGAGCAGGAGACCGTCCTGGCAACCCAGGACTACTTTTCTTCTGAAGACAGATTATACGAAAACTTGAGTTAGTTATTAAGTATGTGTGTCTCTTGGTCGATCTTCTAAGAGGATGGACAGAGGTGTAGACTCTGTTGGGGAGGCAGAAGAAACTGCAAAACACATAGTTAAGAGACTGTACTGTGTTAGAAAGCTGTAGACAGTTAACCCCGAACTCCGAACAGTCGGGGGCGTTGACTCCGCTGCATACCTTAATAAATTGATGAAGGGGACGGAACTCGGGCAAACAGTTCTAGATCACTACTCACAGACACTACACGAGACACTGCTCACTAGATCTGAGTGAATATACTCAAACGTCTGATCAACACAAAGACCGTAAGGGTTGACATTTAAACCCGCAATGTAATCGACTTTTGCAAAAAAAAAGCCTCTTTCTCTGTGTATCACTATTCTCCGTTTTTGAACTTGTTTGTGTCCAGTTTCGATTGACTTTTCGTTTTCAAATATATATATTTGTTGTCGTTATCAGCCTTTGAAGCGATTCACATCTATTCCTGAAGACGAGGGCATCGAAATATAGTAGTAAGTTCAGTGATTTCTTTTCTATGTGTTCTTTTTAAATCCTAGTTTATATATATATATATACAGATTTCACATAAACACGTAAAATAACAATCAATAATCAAACCACAATATGAAAATGGGAAACAAGACTAAGACCTTTCAATCGTAACAAGCGGTCTTCGTCAGAGGGTTTTTGACCCTCAGTTGGGTTTTTGACTCTGATGAAGACCGCTTGTTATGGTTGAAACGTCTTAGTCTAGTTTTCCCATTTTTATATTGTGGTTTGATCATATATATATATATATATATATATACACGTTTCACGGTGAATCACAAAACAGAACTAAGGAACAAACACACTTACTGTCTCTAATTTTCGGTTGAACCGTCATCAGGAGAGTTAAGATAGGGACACCAACCGCACTTGGGAAGCGACGGTTGGAGACCAACAGTGTTGTCACACGCGTGCCCGGTTCAAGTGAGGTAAGAAAAAATTAACTGAGAATAAGCTAAGAAATAGAAAGTGAAAATGAAGAAAATTAGGAAATATAAATAATAAAAACTTAAATGATAATAATGAAGAAAATAAGAGGCAAATAGCTGAAACAAAATAAAATACAGGAATATAAATAATATATACTTAAATAAACTCTCCTGATGACGGTTCAACCGAAAATTAGAGACAGTAAGTGTGTTTGTTCCTTAGTTCTGTGTTTGTGATTCACCGTGAAACGTCTGTTGTCCTTTTGGCTCGTTTTCCTGTTTACAATATATATATATTATCCAGTAAACCCTCACTTTTCGTGGATAATGGGGACCGAAAGCACCCGTGAAAAGCGAAAATCCGCCATTAATGGACGTGCCTTTATAAAAGCCTCTAAAGCTCAACAACGACCTTTTCAACAGAGAGAGAATCCTGACCATACTGAATACTGTAGTGTGTTGTAAATAAAAATGAAAAACAAAAAGAAAAAAATAATTTAAGAAATAATTAAGAAATTAAACAATTAATAAAAAAAATGACGTCCTTACCTACCATAAGAGAGAAAGAAGGAGAAAATTATACCCTTAATGTATTGTACAGAAAATAATAATGGAAGTAAATAAAATAACAAAATTCGTAACTATCCTTTATTTTAATTAATACATGAAAAGGCCTATTTTTTTATTTCTACTTTTTTATATTTTTATTATTCTCTTGTTACAATCGATTATGTTTTAATATTATTCATTAATTTTTAGTCTTTATTGAATATTTTTTAACAGCTTTTATTAGCCTTTAATTTAATACTGTAGAATATATTTTGACCCAGCAAGTCACTGGTTGTTTCATACCTTTCTCGATCGTACAAGAAGAATCCTGTATATTTTCTTCTCTAATACTAACTACTATACTGTTTCATTACGAGTTGTATTTTTTTTTTATTTTTTACTGCAATTACAGTTGAATATTTAAATTTTAAATTAATTATTTAAATTTTTAATTGAACATTTCAGGACTCCGTGAAATACTGAACCAGCAAAAACTGAACCGCGAACTAGTGAGGGTTTACTGTATTGTTAAAATGTACTGCAGCTTCGGCATTCACGACTTTCGAACTAAACCGTTCCATTCTCCTAACAGTCTTTTACGAATAGATACTGGTAATTTCCAAATAAGTTTTCCAAAGGACATTGAAGGACTTTAATGACTTGGAAAAGTTAGAACAAAACTGACAAACTAACATCAAAATCAAAAAAAAAAAAAAAAAAAAAAAATCAGTTGGATAGAACAATGTTCTCTACCAAGATGAGGAAAAATAATGAGCAAGTTAGAATAAGCATCACAAAAATGATAATATATAAAGTACATTAAACTACATTCTTAACTCTGTTAATATTCACACCTTTGGCTTAAGGTATTGTGCAATTTTATTTAAAATATTTTCCAATTTATGACAAAAAAATAGTTACGTTTAAATTAAATTAAACGTTTTTGAAACATATATACAAACATATGAAGCCATTCTTGAGGATAACAGATACTAAATTACAGAATAAAACACATAGAAAGAAACATATAACAACAGAACCGACAAATTTCTTTTGCATAATCTGAATTAACTACTCGAACAAAAGTAAGAAATCTAGAATAGATATGATTGGAAATATCATTTGTTTTTGAAATAAGAGTATTTTCTTGTTTTAAATTTGAAAATTTGACTTTTATATTCAATCTAGAAGGAGCTCAAGTATACGATGAAAGAAATCCATTGGCTATTTAAACAAAAGCCATATTCTCTTATAGGAGATTATTTCGTATCAAGAAATTTTTACTTTGGCTTTTCAAAAATGTTATTACTGTTGTAGTTATACTAATGAAATTATTTGCATCAGCTGTGTGATATACAAAAATAAGCTTATATATATCTAAGTTGATCAATCACTATCTGTACTACCTCAGGAATGAAGAACTAATAAACAACTCCCATTTAGATGTTTACATTATGCTTAAATCAAACATTATATATACCGATGATGATTGATATTAAATTTACTTATAGGAAAGTTGAGTGTAGGCCACTCCAGATTTTTTAATTAACAACTGAAAGTATACTTTTGGCTTTTGATTACTGCAAAAAAAAGTAAATTAAAAATCTCAAGTATAATTCTAAACATTAAACTTCTTAATTTCTACAAAATTAACCGGCCTTGTTCAAATCAAAGTTTTATTGCGTATAGTAATAAAGCATTCAGGCCGCAGCAGGATTCTTATGCTTCAAATAATTGATTCACCACATTAATATATTATTTCTCTTGTGTTCAAGCTCTCAGGTAAGAGTTAACTTACTCCTGCTGGTTTTTTTTTACTAATTTATGAACCACCAGTGTATCAGTAAATTCTCTATCTATCTATCAGTAAATTTTTTTTTTCGTTTGATAAGACTGGGGGGGGTTGGAAAAAGAGGACTCCACTTGGGTCAAGTAGGATAAATGGAAAGTGTAGGATAAAAGGATTTCACCGAGTCATTGTTAAAGATGACTTGACTGGAGCACTACAGGGGAGAGTAGTAACACAATGGGGCTCTAGCAATGGTATTGCACCTAGCCGCCCATCTCCTTTGCTGTACAAGTAGGACAGTTACCGTGCCGGGGGGGGGGGGGGGGGGGGGGGGGGGGCGTCACGCAGGGCGAACAGTATACGAGATGCAAGGAAACTTTTCAAAGTTTAGAAACATGAAAGACGGCTTTGTTCACCAGCTTTACGAACTTACAACAAACTACTCAATATCTAAAAGTCCTTCATAGGTAGCTGACAACTTAAAAGCCCCATTCATTATTAGTTTATCATATTCCCTTAAATACTGATAATCTTATTTATACAACTTTTTTTTTTTTTTTTTAGTGTTTAACCGATCCGTCTTCGTTTAAGTCAGTGAGTTGAGTTTTTGACTCTGACGAAGACCGCTTGTTACGGTTGAAAGATATTAGTCTTCTTTTCCCATTGCTTATTGTGGTTTGATCATTACACACACACACACACACACACACACACACATATATATATATATATATATATATATATATATATATAATTATATATATATAAAGATTTCACATAGACACGTGAAACGTCAGTTGGGTTTTTGACTCTGACGAAGACCGCTTGTTACGGTTAAAAGATCTTAGTCTTGTTTTCCCATTTCTTATTGTGGTTTGATCATTGATATATATATATATATATATATATATATATATATATATATATGTGTGTGTGTGTGTGTGTGTGTGTGTGTGTGTGTGTGTGTGTGTAAAGATTTCACTAAAACACGTGAAATAACAATCAACGATCAAAACACAACATGAAATGAGAAAACAAGACTAAGATCTTTCAACCGTAACAAGCAGTCCTCGTCAGAGTCAAAAACCCAACTCACAGAGTCAAAAACTCAACTGGGTTCACAGTGCGCCCAGTCACACAGAATAAGGTAGACAAGAATCAATTTATAATTTATTAAATTAGTGAAATATGAAAAAAATAATTAATAAATAACAGAAAAAATTGAGGGATGAACAGAGAAATTGATACATAAATAAAAGTAGGGACTGAGGAATGATAATATAAAATAAACCTGAGAATATAAATAAATATTATTATTATATATATGATTGCATGAATATATAATATTTAATATAATATATGTATAATATAATATTTATATTTAAGCATGAACTTTAAAAAAGTTTAAATAGCCAAAATGTGCGGAAGTCGAAAGCTTGTTCGTGCGCATTTTAACGTTTATAAGTACTTGATTTTTGTCACTGTAATTGATTTTATTCTCTGCATTTCTTTTTAATTCATTGTAATTGTTGTTTTGTTTTTTCAATGGTACTTTGTGTCGTATTATAAAGTTTTGCCTCTCGTCTGGAAGTTGTGATTTTCTTTTTACATCTGCTCATGTCAAAGTAAGATGTCTCTTGGGCAATTGATTGGGCTGGCTTTTAACACCAGCCCACCGGAAAGTTGTTCGTAAATTGGAGCAGACCAGCTTTAAAGTCGTTAACGCAGAGGCTGCTGTGTATTTTAATGATATATATATATATTGTTTTCTATGAGAACCGCACGCACTGGGACCGCACGCATGGACCTACGAACTCTACTCTCCTAATATATGGTCACCTAATGTATTCTTCTTTCCTTCATCCAAATTTTTTGATGAATGGATAGATAGTTAAGAAAATGGCATCAGTAAAATACGGTCAGTTATTCAACGAAATATGTTTGAATGAAGGTCTGCTCCCAAATTTTACAAATATATATATATTTGGTTTTTGAAGTTGGTTTTTGACTCTGACGAAGACCACTTGTTACGGTTGAAAGATCTTAGTCTTGTTCTAAGTTTCTTTTATTGTGGATTAATTCTTTTGCATAAATATGCTATGAAACAAGACATATATTGGATTATAAATAAATATTCGATTAGTCATTATATTAATTTAATTATTAAAATGTTACTCATTTCGTTATTTAGTCTAAGATTCTGATTATTGAGGAGTGTTGAGTATAGGTTTACGGACCCAAGGGGGCGGTCGCTCGAAAAAGTTTGGGAAACACTGCTCTATACTGATGACGATGAACGAATATTTTAGGGGCCGTATGTACGCGTTTTTTAAAATTGTGTGCCAAATTGAAAGAAGAGTCGAGAAATATGTGGAGTCGACCTGTTCGCCTCTGTCTTCCGATGACGACTAAACCGAAAATTACAGACTAAAACTGAGTTATTCTTTATGAATCCTAATAATGATGTTTTGTACTCAGTTTAGGTCTTGATTTAAAAGCTGATGCTTAAAATGAAAGTAAAGATTTTAGTTTAAATATTTTTGGCGATGAAGAAAGTTGTTTTAAAGCAAGGAGAGTGTTGAGAGGAGGATGGGAGATTAGCGACGGCAGGAGACGGTTTAGCGAGAGGGTCGAGAAGGAAGAAGGAAATGTGTCAATTGCCGAGAGAGATAGAGAGGGGGGAGTGCCAGTCGCGAGCCGGTACCAAGGTCAGCGGGCTTACCTAACAGTCAGCTGAGCGAGGCTTTGCAGACCTGCCACTCCCACAGTGGTGTGGTCTAATGAATAACTTAGTGCTCTTGTTATCTTCAGTAAGGCTTTGCTTAGAGTTACCTGAGCAAGCCTTTGTAGACCAGCCACTCCCACAGTGGTGTGGTCTGATGAATAACTTAGTGCTCTTGCATCTTCAGTAAGGCTTTGCTTAGAGTTACCTGAGCGAGGGTTTACAGACCTGCCACTCCCACAGTGGTATGGTCTAATGAATAACTTATTCATTAGCACGTCTAATGAATAAATTAGTGCTCTTGCATCTTCAGTAAGGCTTTGCTTAGAGTTACCTGAGCGAGGCTTTACAGACCTGCCACTCCCACAGTGGTGTGGTCTAATGAATAACTTAGTGCTCTTGCATCTTCAGTAAGGCTTTGTTTAGAGTTACCTGAGCGAGGGTTTGCAGACCTGCCACTCCCACAGTGGTGTGGTCTAATGAATAACTTAGTGCTCTTGCATCTTCAGTAAGGCTTTGTTTAGAGTTACCTGAGCGAGGGTTTGCAGACCTGCCACTCCCACAGTAGTGTGGTCTAATGATACTCGTAGCTTAGTGCTCTTGTTATCTTCCGTAAGGCTTGGTTTAGGCTATTATTATCTTCAGTAAGGCTTTGTTTAGTGTTACCTGAGCGAGCCTTTGCAGACTGTCACTCCCAGAATGATGTGGTCCAATGATAACTTAGTGCTTTTGTTTTTTTCAGTAAGGCTTGGTTTATGCTCTTATTATCTTCAGTAAGGATTTTAGTAGGTATACCAGAGTTACGCTTTGCAACTATCAAACATGGCACACCTACAGTGAAATTAATCGTGATAATAGCCATGTGCTATCTTCAATAAGTCTTAGTCTAAAACCCGTTTTTGACTCTGACGAAGAACGCTTGTTACGGTTGAAAGACCTTAGTCTTTTTTTCCCATTTCATTTTGTGGTTTGATCATTTATTGTTATTTCACGTTTTTATGGGAAATCTTTATATATATATATATATATATATATATATATATATATATAAAACAGTTCAAAATTGAAGATAGGTAGCACACAAAGTAAAGAAATACACTTACAAACTCAAATTTTCGGGCAATCCGTCTTCAGGAGAAAAGAGAAAGGGAGACCAAGCACGTTGTAGACGCAACGGCTAGTAACCGACACGGCAACCGCCAGTGCTACTCCTCGTGCCCGGTCTTGAAGTTCATCGTCTTTCCGTTTATTAAGTGAATATATATTAGTAAGATACATATTTTTAGTAAGTTGCAGTATACAAGGATACGCTAACTCTACTAAAGTTGCAGTATTGATACGCTAATCCTAAATTCAATAAGTATAATCCATTAATGATCAAACCACAATAAGAAATGGGAAAACAAGACTAAGATCTTTCAACCGTAACAAGCGGTCTTCGTCAGAGTCAAAAACCCAACTGACGAAGACCGCTTGTTACGGTTGAAAGATCTTAGTCTTATTTTCCCATTTCTTATTGTGGTTTGATCATTGATTGTTATTTCACGTGTTTATGGGAAATCTTTGTATGTATAATCCATTATATCTCAAATGTTTACATTATGTTTACATTAGATGTTTACATTATGCTTAAATGAGACGTTATGTGTTATATACTCAAGAAATTTGATATGAAGTTACTTATAGTAAAGTTCAGTGTAGGCCACTCCAGATTTTTTTTATTCTACTCATTTCGAACACTTCGTGTTCATCCTCAGGTAAACTTCCAAAATGTAGGAGTAGACAACCGAGCACAGCCCAGCCTTCAACTGAGTTCTTAAACATTTTAGAAGTTTACCTTACGATGAACACGAAATATTCTAAACGCGTACATTGAAAGAATATTATTTTCATGTGTTAAACTTTGTTTTATTTATTTTTACCCGAGTATGAGTAAATGCCATAGAATTACGGATTGCACAACTAATGAATATAGACATTTGTTAGAAAAAAGCAAAACAGTTTAATGTTAAATTAATAAATTAAATTTATTAATTTAACCAATAGTAATGGTAAAAAAATAAAACTCTAATTGATTTAGGCTCTTATCATCTTCAGTAAAGCTTTGTGAAGATACCTTGAGTAATAAACAGAGCCTTACTGAAGATAATAAGAGCCTAAATCAATTAAACAGTTTTCTTTTAAATTAATAAAATAATAAACTAAAATGAAAATTAATTGGGAAATTGTTTGAAATATTTATCTTCAGTATGGCTTTGTGAAGCTACCTTGAGTAATAAACAGAGCCTTACTGAAGATAATAAGAGCATAAATCAATTAAACAGTTTTCTTTTAAATTAATAAAATAATAAAGTAAAATGAAAATTAAATGGGAAAATGATTGTTTGAAATATAATGATTACCATTACTATTTAATTATAACTGAATGAAACTTTTACAAAAAAAAAAACTTCACATCATTCCAAAGAACATTGAGAAGGTTCTCAAGTATTGAAAGAACAAAGAAAAAAAAAAAGGAAATTAATTGACGGGAAAAAGAGAATGTAGAGGGTGTTATATAAGCTGATAACATGGATGATTACGAATGCCTGCAGCAGCAGTAGTGTAGTAGTAGTAGAAGTGGTGGTAGGGAAAGGAAGATGGTATCGGGGGGAGACAATGGGGCGAAGACCCAGAGTATAGACCAGGAAGCAGAGAGGCGGCGAGCACAAGAGACGGAAATAGAGCGAGGCGATGAAAGGTGAAAGTGAGCACACCAGCAGAAAGCCTGCGAACTCCCCCCCCCCCCCCCCCCTATTCAAGTAAACATTGCTATTCAATTGTTGTCGGCTATTAGGAATAAGTATGCAAGCTGGCTAAAGGTGATTAAGTCATCGGATATATATATATATATATAGTAGTCACTATAAGGGTGAAGTCTATGTAGAAAGTGTTACTTTTGAAGTCAGACAGGTGTAATAGCCAGAAATACGCTAGGTGAATGCTATGATAACCAACCTAAAGAGTTAAGGTAACAGGTGATTATGTCATCGGAGATATATATATATATATATATATATATATATACACAGTAGTCACTATAAGGGTGAAGTCTGCGTAGAAAGTGTACTTTTGAAGTCAGACAAGTGTAACAGCCAGAAATACATTTGGTCAATGCTATGATAACCAACCTAAAGAATTAAGGTAACAGGTAATTATGTCATCGGATATATATATATATATAAATTCAAAACGAAGGAAACATACAGAAAGACACAGACATAACTCACATCGATATTTCGATGTGAGTTATGTCTGTGTCTTTCTGTATGTTTCCTTCGTTTTGAATTTATTTTATTTAAAAAAGTCCGCTGGACTTTTTCTTTTAATTATATATATATATATATATATATATATATATATATATATATATATAACAGATTCAATAATATATCGACCGTTTGATAGAATAGGTGTGTTCTCTAATCGGGGTTCGGTCAATTTTCCAGGATAAAAAATCAAACTCTCGTTGCCAACGTTTCGGTTTTATTTAAAACCTTTATAAATAAGAAGTATAGGAAGTATGTCAAATAGGAAGTATTTCAAATTTCCTTATGTTGAGGGCTTATCACAATCAATTAGAAAAGTGTTCAAACGAAACGTACCTGAAGTTACACTGGCATTTTATAATAAAAGAAAAAATAAATCTTTATTTTCAAATTTGAAAGAAAAAAATACCGAAGGAGTTACAAAGTAACCTCATTTATGCCATCAAATGTAAAGACTGTGACAAGTGTTACTATGGTGAAACTAGTCGTTTTCTCAAAGAAAGGTTGTACCAACATAATTATTCCATAAGAACAAATAAAAGTAACGCAACAGCCTTAGCTGGGCATGCAATAAACGAGGGTCACACGTTCGATTTTGAAGATACAACTATAATAGAAAAAGAAAAAGATGAGCAAAGAAGGAAGACACTTGAGATGTTATATATTAAAAAGGATCTGAGTTCGATTAATCATAAAGTGATATTACTAATTTAAGTAATATTTATTCTGGAGTGTTGTGCTGAGGTTTAGTGAAATTTGATTTATTTAGTTCCCTTGAGTGAACAGTGTTGAGGTTATTTGTAATGTTATCTTATTAGTCTAGTCGAAGGTTTTGTCCGGCTAACATTGTTGTTCCTTTAAATAATGTAAATTTCATTTTCTTAGTTAAAAAATTCTTACTTCTGTAAGTAATATTGTTTTATGTATCTCTGAAATATTTCTGCTTGTAATATTCATGAGTTGTAACAATCCATTTTCATATTGTGTATATGTTTGATGTTGATATGTGATTTCTTATTATCCTTTGTTTGTAGGCCTATGAAAAAGGTTTTAAATAAAACCGAAACGTTGGCAACGAGAGTTTGATTTTTTATCCTGGAAAATTGACCGAACCCCGATTAGAGAACACACCTATATATATATATATATATATTATTAAAAATTATGCCAATTCTAACTTTTGTTCTTTTCCGGGTTAATTTTTCAAGTTTTCTGACTATGGATTTCCACCTTTCTGGTAAAATATAAAGTTTTTTCAAGTTTTCTGACTATGGATTTCCACCTTTCTGGTAAAATATAAAGTTTTTTCAAGTTTTCTGACTATGGATTTCCACCTTTCTGGTAAAATATAAAGTTTTTTCAAGTTTTCTGACTATGGATTTCCACCTTTCTGATAAATATAAAGTTTTTTCAAGTTTTCTGACTATGGATTTCCATCTTTCTGGTAAAATATAAAATATAAAATATAAATATTAAAAATATTTTTTAAATTTTATTTTTAAATATTGAAAAATTAACCCGGAAAAGAACAAAAGATAGAATTGGCATAATTTTTAATAAAACATGTTTGATTGAAGGTCTGCTCCCAAAATACACAACTATATATATAGAAAGTGTTACTTCTGAAGTCAGACAAGTGTAACAGCCAGAAATACGCTTGGTGAATGCTATGATAACCAACCTAAAGAGTTAAGGTAACAGGTGATTAAGTCACTGAGTGTGGTGGACAGCGGTCACTACAAGGAAGAAGTCTATCTAGAAGAAGTCTCTCTTGATACCAACATAAAATAGCACGCGATTAAGGCAACAGGTGATTATATGAATTGAGTATGGTGAACAGCAGTCACTACAAGGAAGGTGTGTTTACAGAGTGTCACTTCAAAAGTCAGACACATCCATCTACTGCCTTGCAAACCAGTATTATGATTAAACATTTTATTAACCGGGTGATTGATGTAAAATATTGTAGTTTGGCTATCAACAATATTAATGAACTAAAGAAGATATAATAAATTAACTAACAATGCTGACGGATATAATAAAGTAACTTATAAGAACCTAATTATTAACTGTAGTGAAACTGTTCATACAGAAAAAAAATATATATACAAGATTTCACATAATCACTCCTGAAATAACAATTAATGATCAAACCCCAATATGATGATTGATATATATATATTTGTAAAAGTTGGAAGCAGTCCTTCAATTAAACATATATTGTTAAATAACGCCCCATATTTGGCTTGTATCTGTTTCTTACACAATTTCTCTAGTTTCCGGAATTCCTTCCTCGTCTCTTCATTAAAACTATAAAACTTATCACCAATATTGTGATCACAATCACAATATCACAATATTGGTGATAAGCTTTATAGTTTTAATGAAGAGACGAGGAAGGAATTCCGGAAGCTAGAGAAATTGTGTTAAGAAACAGATACAAGCCAAATATGGGGCGTTATTTAACAATATATATATATATATATGATCAAACCACAATAAGAAAATTTTCTTATTGTGGTTTGATCATTGATTGTTATTTCACGTGTTTATGTGAAATCTTTTTATATATATTCAACTCTCTTATTTTAATATATTTTCTTGTCCTTTAATAATCTTTTATCTTTCATTTACTTTAATATTCTTAATCTATTTATTCTCTATTAGTCCAGTTATACCGTTGACCTTTCAACTCTTTTATTCTAACCACTTGTTTCTTGTTCATTATTGACCTTTGACCTTCTCTTTATATTTGACCTGTACTATCCTTTTAATCTATTTATAGCAATGACTAAGCATGAGTCATCGATTTTAATTTAATATGTCACTTGGCCAACTCCTTTTCCAGTTGAACCCTGTTAGCAGGAGCTTAGTTTGTAGGATCGAATCTCTCAGTCTTAAGATCGTGAATGCCGAGACTGCGGATAATTTTAATGATACCTGTTTAAAAGAGGATCTATTGCCTATTTATACCAATATATATATACAACAGTATATAATAAATTTAATAATATACCAACGGTTTGATAAAATAGGTATGTTATGAAATTGGGATTTCTGATGACGAGGCAATCGAAATATAGTGGTTGTTTCTGTGATTTATTTTATTTGTGTTCTTTTTGTGAATCTCTATTTTATGTACATAAATAAGGAATATGTATAATAAACAAAACCCGCCAAGGTAGAACTCTCATACGTGTTGCTAAACATAGCCAATGGTTTTCGTGGGAAATGGATTACCTAATAAGTTTTGCATATTTTGATCGTTTACTTTGACCGCTACTCTTGGATTGAAACATCGTCATTTTTATGTATATTTGATTTGTTAACCATGTGAGCAGTTTCGTTTTTCGTTTATCCATTTTATTTGTTATAATAAATAGGGCGGATATAAATACATTGATATTGTTGAGGCACAGAAAGCATGTTGCATAAGATAGTGGATAGGACTTGGTTTTTGAATCCATTGACCTCAGCAAGGCATCGCTTGCGGCTAGTAGGGGGTGAAAAGTCGGAAAAGAATGCAACTCGTTTGGATCTCTACCGTGGAGACCTAGAGTGCAGATTTCTATGAGCCTCAACATCATCAGGGCAGTACAACCGCAACAAACAGTTCTTGCAATTTGATTTAAAGGAGAATTCCTTTCGGGGGAGCAGATCTAAGTGAATACTTTGCCAGATGTCTTCCAGGGGTTCAGGTTAGCTTAGTGGTTAGCGTACCCACGTCTAAACTAGTAGGTCCTGGGTTCAATACCCTTCTGGCTAGAGGATGTTAAACTGTTTTGATCTTCGGTATTTTCGGTATACTTCGGTATTTGTTCCTCGGTATTTTGTTTCATAACCGCTTAGTCAAGCCAGGCCGCCTTGTTGACAAGTTGCCCTTTAGCCACCTCCATTGAAAGCATGGAGGTGCCAGAGATAGACCTCGCGAGGGCGGGCAACGCAATGCTAAGCACGAATTCTGACAGTTACTCTGCAAAACAGTACCTAAGCCACGAGTAATAGACTTTGCTGAAGCCCAGGTAGCATGCGGAGATGATTACCGATAAGGTACTCAAAATTCCCTTATCGGCTGCACTTTAACTAAAGAACACATATAACGAAGACATATAAATACACAATCAAGACCAACACAACTTATCACTACACCTCAAGGTACTAAAATATTCCGCTGAGGTGGAAACTAAACTAACTTATAACTAAATAACACTGAATACTAAAAGACTAAGAACTAATATAATGTTAGAGGACGTTAAACTGTCGGTGCCCAGACTGTACGATGCCAGGTACTCCCTCCCTACAGATCCCTACTCTAAATACACTTCAGTTAGTCAAAATTTAGGACTCCCAATTTTGTAGAATGAATCAACAGGTTATATGACTCTCCCATTACTAAAATGGGTGCCGAATAATAAATGAGACACACTTTTCTTCCCTAGAACAGCACTCAAAGGTGCAAGACTTATAAATGTGGGCGTTGAAAAATAAACAACAAACTTTCACATAATCACGCTAGCGCAGTGTTTCCCAAAATCACGATACCTCTGTACTCCTGCGAACTCTTCATTAAACAAAATTTTACACTATAGCAACAGAATCCTTTTTATGGATATGTTTTGTCCGAGATGTATATCCAACAAGCCAGATGAAATTCTTGTCAAGGACTTAATAAAAAAAAACTGAAGTGCCAATGTAAATTACTCTTGTTAAAATTTCACATTTTAAAAATGTGTGTATAGACATTTACTAGTTAAGCGTATATTCTATTCTTTATCCAAAGATAATCGAATTAAATCTCTACCGAAAAATAAAACCTAACATCGTAATTTTTCCGCATGGATTTTGATTTCCAAGCAAAACAATTATTTCAGGTAGTCTGCATTGGAGCAACAGATTGCTACTATAATTACTTCATTATTCGAACAATTTACCTGTTGAGCAAGCCATTTTGTACAGTTCACACTGGTATAAGTAATCTTGCATTCACATATCACAACGTTTTTCAGTTGAGCAATATGTTATTTAAGGCTTGCTCAAGGAGGTTGGATTTATTTAAAAAAATCACAATTTTTTTTTTTGACTATGATGCAATAAAGCCAAAGCTATTTTGACAAGGTTACGTGAAGCAAAAGAAATGTTTGTTGTTGTTGTTGTTGTGTAAGTTTTTGAAGTGTACACAAGGGATAGTTGGGTATGCAGACAAGGATGACATGAGTTAAGTAAGAAGCAGTTAGCGCTGGTAGTAGTAGTAGGTGCAAGAGAGACAGACAACAGTCCTTCATTACTGCTAATCGGTATCAAAAAAACAATTGTTTCGTCACCAGACCCATTCTGAAACTTGTATTCCATCAGTGGGACGAAAACAACACTGAAGCGCATAATGACGGAAAATAAGAGACGGCGGTGCGTGTATCTTTAATCCACGGCTAACAGCGCAATTGTCATTGCGAAATTCTCATAGACCGCCTTCAACAACCACCTCCACTGTATATATATATATGTATGATCAAACCACAATAAGAAATGGGAAAACAAGACTAAGATCTTTCAACCGTAACAAGCGGTCTTCGTCAGAGTCAAAAACCCAACTGAGTTGAGTTGGGTTTTTGACTCTGACGAAGACCGCTTGTTACAGTTGAAAGATCTTAGTCTTGTTTTCCCATTTCTTATTGTGGTTTGATCATTGATTGTTATTTCACGTGTTTATGTGAAATCTTTTTATATATATGTATATATATAATATATATATATATATATAATATATGATTGGTTATACACGACTGAATATTCAGTCGTGTATAACCAATCATGTATAAAGGAAGGACTGCTACCGAAGTACACTAATATATATATTTGTGTACAAAGGCAGCAGCTCTTCCCTTAAGCATATGTTATTAAAATAAGCAGCAGCTTCTGCATTGACCAGTTTCTTGTTGACACTCTCTACTTTTCGTATCACTTTGCGGTGAGACTCTGGTAGCTTCCAAAGAAGGTTAGCAAAAGACATTAACACACACAATATTTGACCTATGTTTATTGTGTGTGTTAATGTCTTTTGCTAACCTTCTTTGGAAGCTACCAGAGTCTCACCGCAAAGTGATACGAAAAGTAGAGAGTGTCAACAAGAAACTGGTCAATGCAGAAGCTGCTGCTTATTTTAATAATATATATATATATATATATATATATATATATATACCATGATAAACGAAAACCATCCAGCAGGACAGATAACACTTAAAATAAACTGTGACACATAGACTGAAACATAACAAAAACTAACTTTTCAATATTTCGACCGCCATTACGGTCGAAATATTGAAAAGTGAGTCTTTTGTTATGTTTCAGTCTATGTGACACTGTTTATATTAAGTATATATATAAAACAAGTTGCCATAAAAATACATGAAATAACAATCAATGATCAAACTACAATATGAAATGAGAAAAAAAGGCCAAGATCTTTTAATCGTAACAAGCGGGCTCCGTCAGAGTAGCTTGAAAATCAGTTGGGTTTTTGACTCTGACGAAGACCGCTTGTTACGGTTGAAAGATCTTAGTCTTTTATTTCCATTTCATATTGTGGTTTGATTATATATATATATATATATATATATATATATATATATATATGCAGAAAAATCAAAATAAATTAACACCTGATGCAAAAAATGAAATGAAACCACAAGGAAAAACAGAAAACAATAGAAAAAATGATCTGAAGCCTTTCAATTTATGTCATCAGAGAGCAAACAAAGTAAGAACTAAGAAGATAACATTTTATTGTTTTGTTATATTAAAATTATTTAATTTTAAACTCAGAAACATATAAAGAAGTCAAATACTCATATTTCTCTATTTCTTCGGCAACACTAAGTTTTTAACAACCAAAAAAATTAGACTAACAAAAATTTGAACATCAGACATCATGAGTACTAATAAGAAACTAGACAACACCTTAAGGTTTGGATGAGTAGATAGTTTGTTGCCTTCATTGGTAGTAAGTCGAGTGATGTAACTATCTATGGATTCCATTTTCAAGTCATATTCACCATGACTTGAAAATGGAATCCATAGATAGTTACATCACTCGACTTACTACCAATGAAGGCAACAAACTATCTACTCATCCAAACCTCCTGGTACAAACTCTAAATCCTGCCACCAACCTTCCTCAACCTCACTGAACAATTACTTCATCCACTGACTATCTGACTACTTTACCAACTAATGACTAAAAACCTTGAAAACCATGACCTCAACAAGACCACATGACCGCGAATAAGACATCTTTACTGCACAGACGAACTTATGTCTGACATGAATTACTGACATTACAAGTTATAGTAGCACAGTAAACAAGCAGTAGAAGGCCTCTGGTCTGGAACTGCTAGTTACGACGTGCACTATAGTGCGCGGTTATATTCGTTGGTCGTTGGTCGTTGGAAGACAACACCTGAGCCGTATAAATTAGAATCTTGAAGACACTTAGATGTTTTGACTGATCTTGTGCAAAGTTTATTTGTATACAAAGCAATAATTCAAAAAAAAAACATTATATCTGCAAACGAAAGCAGATCTTTTAATAGCCTACTACTCTATCGTTCTAATAAATTCTATTTTTAAATCAACTAAACGTGAATTATCTAAAATAGTATCAAAAGAAGATAAAACACGTTTCTTTGTAATAGGAGTTTGTTCAACCAGTTTCTTCAAAGATACTGTTATATGGGGAAATAAGTTTAGATATATCGCACGTGTTTACATTAAAAACACGTAGCGGTTCCTCACTTCTAATCCATCAGCTATATAAACAAACTAACGATAAACTACGTCACCATAGAGCAAGAGGATTCGAGCTTTTTTACATTTCAGATGGAAACATCAGCAAACAAAACTCATTCCAATAATATTTTAACGGTGTTCTAGAAGAGGAAAGAGTCATACTGTTTTAGTTTGGGGCTCATTTTAGTTATAAATAAGGCACATTTCAATCTTCAGCCTTTATATGGGAGCCATTTTTTTATCAGTATTAAAAGAATACCTGACAAAGTACAAACACGAGTACAGCAATTTGAGGTTTTCTCTAAAGCAGTGCTTCTCAAACGGTGCGCCCTGGAAGGTAGCCAGGTGCGCCCCAAGATAACAGAAGATTAACTTAACATAACAGATTTATATTTTAGTTTTTGCATCATTTTAATTTATTTGAGAAAACACAAAGTATTTGGTTTTCAAGTCTGAGTCAAGTCTCAGCCACTTGATATTTTGAACTGGAAGGTAAATTTCTTTAATCTTTAAGCATCAATGGATAATACTTCCTCTTTGCCTTTACTCGGGGATTTAAATCATTTTTACTAGCCCTCCCTCCCTCCCTCTCATTCTCTCTGTCTATATCTCTCTTTCTTTCTTTTTCTTAAAAAAAACTATACATTTTAATTTCCAATCATTTTCCTGTTATCAAATCTCAGGATTAAATTTTCTATATACAAATCAGTGATGCGCCCCAAAGTTTTGGTTTGGTTTCATAGGTGCGCCCTGAAGTAAACTTGTTCAAGAAACACTACTCTAAAGGAATGGGTATCTCAACACTCTTCAATCTCATGATTAGAGAGGAAAAGAAACACTAAATACTAAATAAATATTCACAATCAAATAATCAATTAATCAAACATCGAGTTTCGAAAACAATTTTTATTGTTTAAGCCGATCCCCAAGCTGGTGATAACGTCTGCCGCTTACCGGTTTTTTGTTTGATCGGTGATTCTACAGATTCTATAGTGGGAGTCCTAACTCCCACAATAACTCTAGGTTTTGCCTAACTCAAGTGTATTTCGAATAGGGATCTTTAACGAGTACCTGACATCGTACAGGTTCGGGATCGACGGCTCACACACAAAAAGTATTTAATCAAACAACGCGTTTCGAACATTTTTTATTGTTTAAACCGATCCTCTTGAGGGTGATAACGGCTTTTTGTTTGATCGGTGATTCTACAGATTCTATAGTGGGAGTCTTAAATTTTGCCTAACTCAAGTACATTTCGAATAGGGATCTTTAACGAGTACCTGACATCGTACAAGCTCGGAACCGACGGCTTAACATTCTCTCCGAAAGACGATATACTCAGATCTATTCACCTCCCACGTGAATAGATTGAGGGCCAGGTGGGGATAAAACCCCGAACTACCAGCCCAGAGGTGAGTACGTTAACCACTGACCTAACCTGTAGTGATACCATAAAATAAACATTTTTATACTGGGAGTCCTAAATTTTGTCTAAATCAAGTGTTTTTAGAGTAGGAATCTTTAACGAGTACTTGATATCGTACAGGCTCGGGACCGACGGCTTAACATCCTTCTCTGAGGAAAGACGTACTCAGATTTATTCACCTCCCGCGTGAATAAATCGAGGGCCAGGGGAGGTTTCGAACACTTAGAGTTCATCATAAGGTTACACCTAGAATACAAACAAAAATATGTACAGTAGATGTAACCTGAAGATGAAAACTAATTGTTCGAAACGCATTGTTTGATTTATGTGAAAACTTAGTATTTTTTCCTCTCTAATCATGAGTAAATACCATATAATAACTGCTGGCATAGATCGTGACTTTTCAATCTCACATATGAAAGATTTACTATTATTATACGATTGTTATGTAATTAGCAAAACCGTTTATATCTATTATCTTTTTTTTTAACAATTAAGGAATAATTAAATTTTCAACGTTTTAGCTAACTTTCTCACTCGACCGGATTCGAATCTTGCTATAATATTCCTGACACTTGGATAAAATCATGATAATTTACGAGAAAAGGTGTTTCCTTCTTTGTTAATTGTTGCTTAATAACCCTCTGTGGGACTAATAATAAAACAGTAAAATGATATCTCGACATACGACAGATCCAAAAGTGCGTGGGGGGACGTTATAAACCACACTGTTTCATGCATGAAATTCATATTTTGCACACAAAAAAATTTGGGTCTTATAATATAAAATGTGTCATATTATTTTTAGGCAATATGCATCGTAAAAAAAAAGTGAATTTTGTTTACCAAGCATTCCTTTTCTGCTAAAACTGCTATCTTTAAGGAGTTAAACTTTGGGAATTATTATGAAGTTTGGATAACAAAATAGAAACAAACTCTTTAAGAATTAAAGGATAAGTTACGTTGATACTGAAGGATCTTTTGATAGTATGCCTTCAAACTTAGTCAATCAAAACTAGGTTATGTAATTAGCAAAACCGTTTATATCTATTATTTAATCTATTCCAAGAATTATAGAATATATTACAAAGTAACTTTAAGATCTACCACAATTGAAATAGGGTCCGCTTAAGGATTACTTTAGGAATTATACTTTCGTAGGAGGAAGTATGTAAGTCTTTGTGGTAATTCTACCGGATACTCTTAAGTTACCAAGAAAACGACAGGCAATGATATATAGAGACAACCTTGTGATTATAAACTAGTAATTACTTGATGATACTGCCTTGAAGTTTATGTACCATGGTACGAGTATCATACTTAACTTCTCTTTATCTATTATCATTATAGTGAAATCAAGATAGACTTGATGATACTGCCTTGAAGTTTATGTACCATGGTATCATACTTAACTTCTCTTAATCTATTATCATTATAGTGAAATCACGTTAGACTTGATGATACTGCCTTGAAGTTTATGTACCATGGTATCATACTTAACTTCTCTTAATCTATTATCATTATAGTGAAATCACGTTAGACTTGATGATACTGCCTTGAAGTTTATGTACCATGGTATCATACTTAACTTCTCTTAATCTATTATCATTATAGTGAAATCACGTTAGACTTGATGATACTGCCTTGAAGTTTATGTACCATGGTATCATACTTAACTTCTCTTAATCTATTATCATTATAGTGAAATCACGTTAGACTTGATGATACTGCCTTGAAGTTTATGTACCATGGTATCATACTTAACTTCTCTTAATCTATTATCATTATAGTGAAATCACGTTAGACTTGATGATACTGCCTTGAAGTTTATGTACCATGGTATCATACTTAACTTCTCTTAATCTATTATCATTATAGTGAAATCACGTTAGACTTGATGATACTGCCTTGAAGTTTATGTACCATGGTATCATACTTAACTTCTCTTAATCTATTATCATTATAGTGAAATCACGTTAGACTTGATGATACTGCCTTGAAGTTTATGTACCATGGTATCATATTTAACTTCTCTTAATCTATTATCATTATAGTGAAATCACGTTAGACTTGATGATACTGCCTTGAAGTTTATGTACCATGGTATCATATTTAACTTCTCTTAATCTATTATCATTATAGTGAAATCACGTTAGACTTGATGATACTGCCTTGAAGTTTATGTACCATGGTATCATATTTAACTTCTCTTAATCTATTATCATTATAGTGAAATCACGTTAGACTTGATGATACTGCCTTGAAGTTTATGTACCATGGTATCATATTTAACTTCTCTTAATCTATTATCATTATAGTGAAATCACGTTAGACTTGATGATACTGCCTTGAAGTTTATGTACCATGGTATCATATTTAACTTCTCTTAAGCTATTATCATTATAGTGAAATCACGTTAGACTTGATGATACTGCCTTGAAGTTTATGTACCATGGTATCATACTTAACTTCTCTTAATCTATTATCATTATAGTGAAATCACGTTAGACTTGATGATACTGCCTTGAAGTTTATGTACCATGGTATCATACTTAACTTCTCTTAATCTATTATCATTATAGTGAAATCACGTTAGACTTGATGATACTGCCTTGAAGTTTATGTACCATGGTATCATACTTAACTTCTCTTAATCTATTATCATTATAGTGAAATCACGTTAGACTTGATGATACTGCCTTGAAGTTTATGCACCATGGTATCATATTTAACTTCTCTTAATCTATTATCATTATAGTGAAATCACGTTAGACTTGATGATACTGCCTTGAAGTTTATGTACCATGGTATCATACTTAACTTCTCTTAATCTATTATCATTATAGTGAAATCACGTTAGACTTGATGATACTGCCTTGAAGTTTATGTACCATGGTATCATACTTAACTTCTCTTAATCTATTATCATTATAGTGAAATCACGTTAGACTTGATGATACTGCCTTGAAGTTTATGCACCATGGTATCATATTTAACTTCTCTTAATCTATTATCATTATAGTGAAATCATGATAGACTTGATGATACTGCCTTGAAGTTTATGTACCATGGTATCATACTTAACTTCTCTTAATCTATTATCATTATGGTGAAATCACGTTAGACTTGATGATATTGCCTTGAAGTTTATGTACCATGGTATCATACTTAACTTCTCTTAATCTATTATCATTATAGTGAAATCACGTTAGACTTGATGATACTGCCTTGAAGTTTATGTACCATGGTATCATACTTAACTTCTCTTTATCTATTATCACTATAGTGAAATCACGTTAGACGAAATTTAAATTGGATACACAATAAATAGAAAAACACACATACAGTTTAAATGAAAATTTAATTTTCGGTTTAACTGCCATCAGGAGAGAAGAGATAAGGACAACAACCGTGACTTCGCAAGTGCGCTTGGTGTCCCTATCTCTACTCTCCTGATGACGGTTCAACCAAAAATTAGGGACTGTAAGTGTGTTCGTATCTTTATTCTGTTTCTATAGTTTACTGCGAAACGTTTATTGTCCTTTATGGATCATTTTCCCTTCCCGTTGATCACATATGGATATATAAAAATTATTGAGATCTGATGTGTATATATATATATATATAAATATATATGAAAAATTAATAATCAACAATAACTCTTAATATAATATATAAATTAAACAACCACAATAAACAAATATATATTAGATACCATGCTCTAAGGCCTTTCGTCACATCATCAGAGAGCGAAATGAACTAAACAAAAAAAAATTTAATGAAAGTTAACCTGGTTGATTGAAGTCTTCAGGATTGCTGCTATCCCTGTCTGAATTTAATGTTCCTAAAATTGAAGGGGTCTTAATTGATCTGCTTACTTACTTCTTTCATCAATATCTCATCCAGTTTGTAAAGTCCCGGACTATTGTTCATTCAATTTCCATAGGAGTTCTTTATGAGTGGACTTTCTAAAAACCTTCTATGAAAATTTAATGAACAATATAGTCCGGGACTTTACAAACTAGATGAAATATTAATAAAAGAAATAAGTAAGCAGATCAAGACTCCTTCAATTTTAGGAACATTAAATTCATATAGTGATGCCAGCAATCCTGAAGACTTCAATCTTGTTATTAATTATTAACTTGTTAATAGTTAATTAACCTTAACTTGTTATTATATTTATTGTTTAGTTCATTCAGTGTGGTCGTTTAATTCATATATATATATATATATATGAATTAAAGGGCCATAGAAAACCCTCTCGCGGGCCTTGACTCTGACATATGGGCTCTAGATCTATATATAGATCTAAATATGTCTAAATGAGAAAATATACTGATGCTGCCTTGAATAATACCGCTTCAAACATTTAATGTTCATGTTATGGAGATTTATATATAAAGGAAATTTGTCTTTTGTGCTGCTGAAAATTAAAATACTTCTATAAAAGAAGTAAATAGAACAAGAACAAACAATAAGTTTGTTCTTATTTGTTCTATTTACTTCTTTTATCTATTTCAATTTACCTTTTAGTATAATCTTTTATTAATTTATTTTTTACCTTATTTAGATATGATTTCTTGGTGGTTTTTTACTATTATGTCTTCTTTATTATTTTGTACCTTGATTTAATTCTGTTATCAGTTCGCCCCTATGTCAATCTACTTCTTCTCCTGAGCGTCCCTCTGTCAATTCACTTCTTCTCCTGAGGACGACCGCCATTATGGTCGAAATATTAAGTGAGTCTTCTGTTATGTTTCTGTCTATGTGTAATAGTTTATTTTAAGTGTAGATCTAGATATAGATATATACATCAGTTGAGATTTGACTCTGACGAAGTCCGCTTGTTACGGTTGATTGATATTAGTTTTCATTTTTTCATTTCTTATTGTGGTTTGGCTATTGATTGTTATTTCACTTGTTTACTGTGAAATCTTGTTTTGTATAAATATTATTAAAATATTTGGCATCTTGGTTTTAAATTCTCGGATTTACTTCGTTATTGACTACGAAAGTACTAAGTTTGAACAGAGTTTGGCTCTCCAAGGACACATTATTATTGCGACCCGCTAACAGACAGGCTCTGCTCTGGCAGTGTCCTGTCCTGATACTGCTATCGCAGCATCCTCCCATGACAGGCCTTCATCGCGCTGTCATCCTCCCCCCTGAGATTCCTCGTAATCGCCTCACTGTCAGCTTTCAAAGGCTCTTATCTCTCTCTTATCAGTCCACTACTAACAACTACTCACGTCCGCAAAACTAAATTCTTTGAACAAGCAAAATATCTCAAAAACATACAAAATGGCCTTCATTTATATAATTTTAATAAATTAATTTAATTATTTAGTTTATTACCATAAGACTTCATCAAGAAAATTAACAACAAAATGAGCGTAATACTACTCAAAATACGGGCAAGGGTAGCCCAGTGGCACGCATGCTCACCTCTTGACTGGTAAAACCAGCGTTCGATTATCACTTTCGCCTCGATTTCTTCACTAAAACTTCCTCAGGAAAATTTACAACAAAATGGAAGCCCTAATATTCAAAAATACGGGCAAGGGTAGCCCAGTGGCACGCATGCTCGCCTCTAGACTGGTAAAACCAGCGTTCGATTATCACTTTCGCCTCGATTTCTTCACTAAAACTTGCTCAGGAAAATTTACAACAATATAGAAGCCCTAATATTCAAAAATACGGGCAAGGGTAGCCCAGTGGCACGCATGCTCGCCTCTAGACTGGTAAAACCAGCGTTCGATTATCACTTTCGCCTCGATTTCTTCACTAAAACTTGCTCAGGAAAATTTACAACAAAATGGAAGCCCTAATATTCAAAAATACGGGCAAGGGTAGCCCAGTGGCACGCATGCTCGCCTCTTGACTGGTAGATCCCGCGTTCGATTCTCACTTTGGCCTCAATTTCTTCACGCCATATGTGAACAAATCTGGGCACGTCATCCCCAAGCCTGTACTTGTTAATGATCACTACTCGAACAACACTTCTTTATTGTTTAAACCGATCCCTAGCGGGTGATAACGTCAACCGTTTACTGGCTTTTTGTTTGATCGGTGATTCTACATTGAGAGTCCTAAATTTTCCACAACTTAAGTGAATTTCGAGTACGGATCTTTAACGAGTGCCTGACGTCCTACAGGCTCGGTACCAACAGCCTAACGTCCTCTCAGAGGGACGACGTATTCAGATTTATTCATCTCCTGCCTGAATAAATCGAGGGCCAGATGGGAATTGAACCCCGGTCCTATCAGTTTAGAGGCGAGTACGTTAACCATTGAGCTAACCTTACCCCTTATAGTGGACTTATCTGTTGACAATAAATACCTCTTTCTGAAATCATTTGGTTTATATATCTGTTGATAGATATTTTTTTTTAACTGCGTCTTAAAAGGACCGGGTAGTCCAGTGGTTTATGTGCTCTCCTATAAACTGTTAGATTCCTGTTGGACACCAACTCTGACCTGACTCTGGATTAATTCATACAAGAGGCGGAAAAAAAATCGTCAGATAGGAAGGACATTGCAATGTTTTCCCCAGTTTATCTTTTTGTTTTTCAACAATAACAGTTAATTGGATCCTCTTTATATTAATGTCAATTGAAACAAACAGGGTTATCAAAATCGAACCCGGATCTACCATAGGAGAGCACGTACGCCACTGGGCTACCCTAACCCCTTGAAAACGCAGTTTTCTTTTTTGACCCAGATCTTGTTTTTCTTTTTTCAATAACAGTTAATTGGATTCTCTTTATATTTACTCCCAATTGAAACTGACAAGGTTATCAAAATCATGATAAAACGTTTCCAGGCCAAATAGCTTTTTAGCTGATTGCACATAAAAACCAAATGTCTCTTTCATCAGAATCTAAAAACGATAAGACTAGCTTTTAATATCTCGTGACTTGCTTATAATAGAAATGAATCCACTCAATATACTGTTAAACATTTCCTTGTTTTAATAACAAACAATACGCTATAAATAACTAGATGAAAACAAACAAATCAATAGAGATAGTAACAATGCTTTCAAGTGCAGTTCCTTTTGAGTTAAGTTGTTATAACTAATCACAAATGCTTAGTACTTAAATAAAAGTCTCAGGCAGTCTGTTCTTCATTATATCATTACAACGACATTTTTCCAACAAAAAGAGCATAAACCGATTTTGTTTACTTCATTAAACGCCTTTCCTATTTTGCTTATAACTTGCTATAGGGATATTTTCTCTAGATTTCGTATATCAACTCTCTATCGTTTTGGGATTGAACAATGGGAGTTCGAAATTTCGCTTAACTCAAATATATATTAGAGTAGCGGATTTTTAACGAGTATCTGACAACGTACAGGCTTGGGAGTTACAACGTAACGGCTTAACGTCTTATTCGAAAATTTTTTTTTTCACCTCTCACGTGAATTAATCGAGGGTCGTGTCAGAGTGGGTATGGAACCCAGATCTGCCAGTCCATAAGAAAGCACGTAAGCCACTGGGCTACCCTGGACGCTTTATACTGTTCAGATGGGGTGGGCAAACTGCGGCCCGCGGGCCACATCCGGCCCACCGAAGATTGGTACATGATTTAGGTTTGATGTAAATGATTGTATTAATTTTATTTTGACTCGCAATGAAGTGCATTTCACCTTCAGGTGGTGCAGTATCACACTTTGATCTTCCGTTCTTCTTTTGCTGGTCAGATTATTTAATTGCGATAAATACTAACAAAAAACCTAAAGATCCCAGATGGGTGATGAATATTTCAGATCTGTTCTAAGAATTGCCTCAGACTTAAATGCTATATTTAAAATTTGTGATGAACAACGCTATTCTCATGAAAAGAGTTATGTTTATACTTCAATTAATTTTTTTTTGTTTTTGTTTAATACGTACTGTTAACTAATGCTGGTTTTTATATTGTATCGCGCTGAACTGGCCCGCCTGTCAAATTTTTAAATCAATGTGGTCCACCTGTCAAATTTTAAAGTTAATGTGGCACGCGAATCAAAATAATTGCCCACCCCTGCTGTACAGTACTCTAATATGCTACATCACTTACTAATGAAAAAAAGTTATATATGAATTTATAGTTATATCACCTACACATTCAGTAGTTCAGTGTTCAGAAAATTTCAATTGTTTATTTGCTCCAAATTCAATTGTTTAAATGTGACCACATTACTGTAGTCATCAAAGTTGACTTGGAGTCCTAACTATTCTCTTAGTCAACTAGACGGGTTGATCGTAATTTACGTCCTTTCTCAGAAACAAAAAATTAATTCAAAACAGATTACTCGAGGATTTGGTAAAAAGAATTAACAACTCTTCATTATATGTCGACGTTTCGCCGAAAATTGTTCGGCATTTTTTTAAAAAAAAAAAAAAGACTTGAAAATTCCAAACAACTTTCGACAAAACATCAGCTTATTATCAAGAGTCGTTAATTTTTTTTTTTGGATTAAATCCTGAATATTGCAATCACATTGGAATGAAGTAGATAAATTGATTAACCATTAGTTTGTTAATATATTTAGTTTAAGAAAATTGGAGTATTTTTTTTAATACTAGAAAAGCAATATCCTGTATTGTCATTAAATTTTATTCATGAATGCTAGTTATAGCTTTATTATATTAAAATTTTATTATTATATATATTCATATATTTTATTATATATTCATGAATAGCTTTATTAGTTATGCTAGTAGTTTTTTTTCCAATAACAAAAAAAATAATCAACTTAGTAAATGGTTTTGCAAGTAAATTATTAAAGATTTTGACCATGTATTTGAAAAAAGTGCAAGGGAGTTGAATGCAGAAACGTGAGTGGAACACAGTCAGCGACGGCTGAATTAATCATAGGAGAGAGACAGAGAGAGAGAGAGAGAGAAAGAGAAAGAAACAGGTGAAAGGGCGTTTGTTATCATGCAATGGGGGAATAGCGAACTCTGAACTTTTAGCACTTTCAACTCTTTTAAGTAATTTGCAAAAAAAAAACAACCACGTGTTGAAATATAATCTTATTTAAAGTATTTATTCTACTTTAGTTAAATCTATACATTTAATTGTTGTAAAAGAAAATAGTTTAAAATTGATAATATATTGTGCATACAAGGCGGATTGTTACCTCTAAGTGAGTAACAATCAACCTTCTCTTTCATTCCTTCAATTGAGCTGGTTGATTCGCTTAAGTGGAGTGACCATTCTACATCTAATAATAAACTCTACTCATACAAAAGGATGTCAAACGGTAACTTGTCAACAACTAAAATAAAAATAAAAAGCTACAAAAGAATAATTGAAATGTAGCGCCTTTTAGGAATCGATAAATGATAAAAATACACGATTGGAATGTTTCTTCACTTTCACTTAACAAGTAAAACCTGTCCCGATCAATCCAGTTCGAAGGAATCGAGGAGTCCGGCTAACAACTCTGCCAATTAATTTGTCCAGCAAAAATCCAAAATAACGAAAAGTAGTACAAGATATTCCCAATTTCTTTAATAGAAATTTCCAAACTGTGAAACCCTAATTATATTTAGTTTTTTTTTAATCATTCTTAATTCTTTTATTTCGAAATATTATAGATATTAAAATATTTTCAGCAGGGCACAAAGAAATATAAAGATATTATTTCATGTTAACAGTAATAGTCATTTCTAACAAATAAAATAATTCTTAAGCTTCTTCCTGAAAGGGTTTTTAGTGTTTCTGAAGCATCGTATTCAGTATGGAAAGGTATATGTTAAAAGTGTCTAATCATGAAAGGTGATAACCCTCAAACAATTGCAAGGTTGTAACCCTGACAACGAAACAGGTCGCACAAATATAATGTCATAAAAAAAAGTTATAGAATAATTTATAATGTTTAAAATAAAATACAGACAGAAGAGTGTAATAACATGGTTTCATACGGCCCGAATAGGTCATACAGAAGATAATGACAAAAAATATTACATTGTATTAAAACAAAAGACTCATTTAAATCATTCATGCAATTAAAATTTAAAAAAAAATTAATTCTTCGAAAAAAAGAATAACTTACTATGAAGATTGCAATAAAATGTAATTATTTAGAGGATAATACACTGATGAGTTGATGACACGAGAAGTTTCGACGAAACACGAACTGAGGAAGTCCTGAATAAGTGTGCGACACCTGAATCCGACACAGCGATGTACCACCAACCACACGACTCTGACAAGTGGTAGTGTAAACGAGAATGAATGGAACCGTTACCTGACGTTGCCAACATCGACTAATTTAAATAAAAAATATAAACTGCTAGTAATATTAAATTTACTTTACTTTGATCAATTGACATAGACTTTTTAGAAATCATTAAAATGATCAGAAGTTGTTTTAAACTGCATAATTAATAGTGGCTGCACTGACAGCTATTTTACAGCTGAAGCAGATCAGCTGATCATCTCGAGATGCTCGGCTTGGAGTGTAGTGGGTTTGAATGAAATGTCAATCAGATTATGACAATAACCTGTTTCTTTTGTAAATAAGTATCTTCCTTCAAATCACTCTGCCTAACATGAGTGATCTCAATAAGCCAACTTATGTTAAAGAAGACATTCAACACTACGATGAAATTGATCCGCGTGTCCAGGTATTTATAATTTAATTTAAACCCAATTCCAATGAATTTGCCAATTTTTCTTTAGTCAACTATTCATTTTTGTTTTTTTAAGATTGAACTGGAAAGATTGAATACTGCTACAGATGATATTAACAAACTAGAAGTTGAACTAGATGTAAGTAGCTCAAAGTTGTACGTATTTTCATGTTTACTTTAAACCACTAATATCTTTCTCGTTATTTAAGGAAGCACGTACTGATTTTCGCCAACTTCTCTCTGAATCGACTTTGACATTAGAGTCAATAGCACGCAGAATTGGAAATCATATAGAAAAAGCTAGACCTTACTACGAAGCCAGAATCAAAGTGAAAGAGGTATTTCCCAATTGGTTTACTACTTCCAGTTAATTATAATTCCAATTTAAATCATGAGGTGCGTATTTTTTAACAGTTATTTTTCAAAATATATATTCCTATCTTTTATTTGTTGGTGTCATAATCTTTTCGTATACATTGTAGAATCTCTAAAAGATTCTACATCTAACTGAAGAGGAAATTTTACAGTTAATCATTTTTAATACTGAATTATTATATGTGCTTAATGTTTTTGTTATATGTCCAAACCAGACGTGCGTAAGCATAGATATATTAAAATTATAGAGATATTCTTTATGATATAACGAATTATCCCAATAGTTATAATTAATTTATTTTTTGAAAATTGTATCCTGGACAAATTAATTAAAATGTGATCACTTAATAACTAGTAACGTATATGCAATTATTTTCTGTGATTTGATGGTTTAGATAAGTTAAATGGTTTTTAGTTTCTTGGCTAAAATGATTTATTTGAATATATTCTGTAAAAGACTTTTTACCGCTATTATTTAAGTATTATAAGTTTATAATTAAATTCTGTAATGTTTATTTATTATTTTAAACCCGTTTTTGGATGGAAATTTTTGCACAACTGAAGGTTTATGTTTTTAAAATGAATGGCAAAGTAGTGTGCAAAAATTAATTATGCCCTATATATTGGTTGGAATAGAATTCACAATCTCAATTAGAGATTTGAATTTACAAAATATCTAGGATTTATGTAGGTTACAGCAGTTGAAATATATTTATGTTATAAAGAAGTTTCGAGAATGTTCTTCTTGTATCAGTGATATAATCTTTTCAATATTGGAATATTAATTTACCGAGATTCACTCGTTGCTAATACTTATGAAAAATCTGGCTCACACAGATTCAACCTCCTTTGTGCTTTTATATCATAGGTTACCCACCAGAGACCAGGTTACGTTAGGTTGCAGTGACCGTTCCAATAGAGAAGACACATAAGCCAACGATTGGCCTTTTGTGATACCACACTATAGATTCACTCGTTGCTAATACTTATGAAAAATCTGGCTCACACAGATTCAACCTCCTTTGTGCTTTTATATCATAGGTTACCCACCAGAGACCAGGTTACGTTAGGTTGCAGTGACCGTTCCAATAGAGAAGACACATAAGCCAACGATTGGCCTTTTGTGATACCACACTATAAAGAAAAAGGTTATTCCCCCCACTAGTGCTTAAGCCATATTGAAAGAACAATAAACTTGATTAGATCCCTGATAGCAGTGGATGGTAGATTCTCAAGATTGTCAAAGAAGTACTGTCCTAATGTTGTTTCCTTTCTTTGAGCCAGACATGCGCATTGGCCAAGTAAGTGAGGAACAGATTCCTCTTCTTCCTCGCTTTGATATGCTCTGCAAATATCCCTTGCCTCAGAACAAACCTATTGGTATGCTTCCCTACTAGCCAGTATCCAGTAGAAACCATAATGACATTACAGATAGTAATACAGCTGTAGATTGGTTTTTCATAGTCCATTATACCCCGTGTAGGAATCAAATTTCTAACATCCACTGATTGATTTTCTTTTTACATTCACCTATTTATCATCTGTGTAACCAATTCATTTCTATGCTGCTTCTGTTCCCTTCAAGTACGTCAGAGTTCTTTAACCACAGTACGTACCTACTTTGCAGATCGAAATAGTCCCCTGCACTTAAATCCAGAATATTCAATGTATGTAACATATGAAGCGAGTAATTCATGTACTTGAGAATACTTGAAGTTTTGAAGTAACTGCCTTGCAACATGAAATAAGTTTTAAAACAATAAGATTCAAAAGTTGAAAAAATTACTGAATTTTATTTATCTTTATCTTTTTTATTTTATCTTCTGACTTGGCCCTCATGACGAGCAATTGTTAAATATATCTCTATAAAGTTAATTAATGCTTTAGTATAATTTCCGCTTACTTTGAAAACCCATTAGGAACACAATGTTTGTAGTGTTGAGTTGAAAACTTTTTTTTGGCAGGCGCTGCTTGAGACTCAAAAGGCGGCGGCGAGGTTTGAAAGAGCCAACTCTTCGCATGCAGCTGCCAAAGAGATGGTTTTCTTGGCTGAAGAAGGCCTCAATGCCGAAGGGCGGACTTTCGACCATGCTTGGCAGGAGATGTTGAACCATGCTACAATGAGGGTACGTTAGAAAAGGGATCCCTGCACTTATCATAAGGGTACAAGGAGCTATATAGCTAGCTGATGCTTCTTCCATTCCTCTACTTTTCATTACAGTGAAAATATATAAGACTTATCACCATTTTTGACTAAAAAATAGGTTATATAACTAATTAATTGAGCATCTCAGAAATTTTTGTCCTTTCTTTCTTTTCGTCTTTGCATTCTTTCCTCATTCATGCGGTATCTACGAGATGGGACCAGACCAGGGGTTCTCAATGGGGGTGAATTGTGACCATAATGTTTTTACAGAGTGAGATCTATTATAGGTTTTGACCTATTAATTATAGATTAAAAAATACTATATTGATTGAATTGATATTTATCTATTAATAAATGTAATTAGCATTTAATTTATTTTATAAAATTCTATTATAAACATAATCAATGTAAAGTTGTAAAAGTGTATATGCTACTTTTGAAAGAAGAGGGGGTGGGGGAATGGCATTAGGGGTGAATGGGCCAAGGGAGGCTGAGAACCAACCCATGCTCTAGACGTTTATATTCAAAGTAACTGTTGATTCTATTCATTTAATACCATTAAAGAACAGTTATCTTTTTAAGAAAAATAAGTTTTTATAGCGAAAAATAATAATAATAAAAAAAAGTTATTTTGTCGTTATCATTTACGATAGTAAGCATTCTGAACTATTTCAACAATTCCTGAGAAATTTCATGGGTCTCACTCAGTTAAAAAAAATCTAAAAATGCAAATAAAATTGGCATTCAAAAAACATTTAAATCTGAAAACAGTGTCTGTTGAGGTTTATTTTTTCAGATTTTTTTTTATTCTTTAAGTAATCGTTTGGAACATTTTTTTATATTTTGTGATCATAAAAAAACTATCAGTTCTCCGTGAAAAGTACTTGGTCACTGAAAAGTGAATATAAAAATGTAATCAATACCAAATTATTTCAAAATTATATATATATATTTCTTTATATACATATATTATATATATATTATATTATATATATATTTCTTTATATATATATATATATATATATATATATTTCTTTTAATGACTGCTTTTCTGTTCAAATCATTAAGCTAGTGACCACTGATGACCGTAGTTTGACATTAAGAGCGTCTGAGGAGGCCCATATATGGTTATTGGGGGCCCGATCAGATCCCGGTTTAAATCAGAAGCGTTAACTTTTATTTGTTTTTCCTTTTATTTTTAACTTATATATTCATATATATATATTTTTTTTTAATATATTTTTCCCCTTTTTTTATTATATATATTTTTTTTATTTTATTTTTTTTTATTTCCTTTTTTATAATTTTTAATTTTATAATTTTATCTATTGTTTTTGCTTTCTCCGTTCTCCGACGTTTAGTCCCTAGCTCCTTTTTTACGCTAGTGCTGCTCTCTTCGGTTGACTCTTTATTTCTTCATTTGCGCTCCGTTCTTCGACGTGGGGAGATCTCTCTCACTTCGTCCTCTCTTCTAGTCTACTCTCCTGATGACGAACAACAGTTCGAAATATTGAATTCTGTAAGTTTTCTTTGTATTCTCTTTTCTGTGTCGTGCTTTGTGTAATTTAAAGTTATATATATATATATATATTGGTAACTACCCAATCGCATAGGAAAAAAATAATTTGGAGTCATAAAATAGCAAATATACAAAACAAGTAGTAGTAACAAACAAAGGTTGTTAGAGGTGGAGTAGAAGAGAGGTAGAAGTTAGCGTAATAGAATTAGAAATATTTGCTACCTCTTAAAAATTTGCCTTTTTTTTACGAGTGCCCCCTATCCCTAAGGAGATTTAATACCTTCGATTAACATTCTGTCATTTTTAAAGTCTCTAACTATTAAATAAGCTATAATATTTTGTTGTTATTGATTTAAGCTTTATTGATGATAATCAGTTTTCAAAATCAATATATAATTTCAGTATGAACTACAATACTAACATTAAAACTTAATATACGTATATTAACATCAAAAGTTGACTATATGTTGAGATTCTTTTTTTTTTATTTATTTTCAAATTAACTGTTTACCAGTAAATGGAAATTATCTAATTAACAGTAAATAGGCAGTAATTAACCTTGTTCATAGGCAGAAATATAAATTTATTCTTCTGCCTATAAAAACCTAAACGTTGGCAATGAGAGTTTAATTTGTACCTGAAGAACTGACCGAGTCCCGTGAAACTTTAGTTTTGTTTCTATTCACGGTCGATACTTTTATATATATAAATATTTCACATAAACACGTGCAATAACAATCAATGATCAAACCATAATATGAAATGGGAAAACAAGACTAAGATCTTTCAACCGTAACAAGCGGTCTTCGTCAGAGTCAAAAAAATCATAATGATATTGATATATTCAACGTTTTTCACTGTTTATAGGTGAATGAATCGGAAACAGAAAGAACCCTATGTGAATCACTTCACAAAAGAGCCTCGGCTGTCTATCACGCAAGCGAGGCCAAAGTAAAGAAACTCGAAAAGGACTTGAAGAGGAACATCTCCAAGTCGAGGTGAGTGCGGTGCACTTTGAGCCAGCCAGGCAAACACACTGAACCCGCTTGCTTTGTTTGCATCTTCATTTCCTTCTGTTCTGTTCGTTATGTAGACAGTCGCCACTATCTAGCATCCCAACTCATCCTTCTTTTCACCAAAGTGAGTACAAGTTTTTTTTGTTTTTTATTTATTTATTTTTTATTTTTGGTTATATATTATCATAGTTGTAATCGTAGGCCTGTTATATATCCCATTACAAAATAAGTATCTGTAGATTGTTTACATTATTGCTTCTATGTTTAATTTAAACAAACTTCGAGCACATTAAAAAATTTTTTCTTATTTCAAAAAATATGTATAATACAGTGCGTTAAGAAAGTCGTTTACTAATTTCATTTAGAACTAGAAGAGCGCTCGTCTTTGACGGGTATTTTACAAAAATTCCGGTTTTACAAAAATATTCTAAAACTTTATTAGAATTTATAGAATAGTAGAAAATATCATTATTATTACAATGTTAAGTAATTGCTTCTGTATACACCACATTACTGTCTGTCCTTCAGGTGGATGGAAGAACAGAGAGTTGGAACCTCTGACTCTTGAGCTAGCAACATACGGTTGACCATGTGAGAAACACTTGGTCTCACTCACTTCAATTACTGACGTAGATAGAGTTTACCCTTGCTACTTATTTACCGTCTTTGCGAAACTGACGGGGAATTGCAACCGTTTGAATGGTCGGGGTCAATAGTATGCGTGGTATAAACACAGACTCCCCAGTACCACACCTAGTCATGATGTCCGCCTCTATGGCGTATCTGAACAGAGCACGAATTCGTATTCGTGTCCCGTTGAAATGAGTTAGTTCAAAGAAATATACAGACAAAACCTTTTTTTTATTTTTATATTGATTAGTAAATGGTGCGAAGGTAAAAGATCCTTTTTGAAAATATAAATATGTGAAGCCTTTACAGTGTTATGGTAAACGCAAACGAAAGTAAAATGAACTAACAATACCTACTTACTATAGTATCAGGCGCCTAAAAGTACGTGAATATATATATACAGATTCGGTCTGTACATTGCTTAGAACTGACTCAGTCATTATCTTTACGTTTTATGCATTAGAGCAGGGTTGTCCAAACTTTATGGGGACGCGGGCCGCATTCGGCAAGGAAATTAGATCGCGGGCCGCAGTACCAGATGTAAAGTAAAACACGTACATATAAATGAATCTTTGTATTTATCATAAAAACGTATATTATCATAAAAAAATAATTAACAAGTATGAATAAAAATCAACCTTTAAATATATTCGTTAAAAATATTTAAAGAAGTACGTAAAACGGTACAGTTTACTTAAAATTCAGTGGGATGGGTGTGCGTGCATTTTGGAAGCCAGCTCCTTTGTGTCAATGTCAACTGAGGTTAAGTAGATTCCTCTCTTTGGATTTAATCGACTTCATTGCGGAAAATGCTGCTTCACAAAGTAAAAAACAACTTTTTTCGGATATAGCTCAATAGATGTCTAAATAATACTAATTTTTAAAAGTTTTCTGGAAGAGGCGGCATGCGGACTAGACTTTGGACAACCCTGCATTAGAGAAACCGAATCCACACTTTAAAAAATTATTATTATTTCAATTATTATATCATAGAATTAAGAATCATTATAAAATAAGTATTTTGTAGTGTAAATGAAAGAAATATTGTATACAATTTGACGTTGATGCATTTAATACAGTGGAACATGCTGGAATAAAATATAAAATACAAAAAAAAAACTTTAAAAAATTTCTATTTTTTTTATTTTAAAAATATGCAGTTATTTTATAGCTGCCTGATACTGTAGCCAGTAGGTATTGTTAGTTTGATATACCTGTATAGCAAGCCAAACACAGCTTAAAAGTTCATAACTTTGCTTCTACATTGAATTTCTCATCCATTCAAATCTTAGCTTTTGAGTTAGACATACACTAAATCTACTGTCAAAGTTTTTTAGCTCGCTATGACTTACGATGGCTGAGTTTACTTGTGACAAAATGTACAAACAAAAACTTTCTTTTATTAATATAGATAGCGAGCGTGGACCCGTACAGGGCAGATCTTAACCGCAGATTTAAATCAGAGCAAGTAAACACAATAGTTTTAGTAAGTGATCAACTTTTCAAACGCACTGTATTTCCCTTTATATTTTTTTCATGAGACTGATCTCTCTCTCTCTCTCTCTCTCTCAACTGTTAAAATAAACAATACACATTTATTTATGTTAATTTTATATAAGATAGATATTACTTTTAGACATGATTCTTACAAATTTTGTTTGTAATGCATCTCAGAGATATGACATTCTCTGGTTATTTTTATTAAATCGAATGCCTTTTATAGTTCCATTATATTGCATCAAAAGCATGTCATACTTCTGCTGAAGCATGTTCCATTTATAGGCTGGACTTTTATCAATTTAGTCCTAAAAGTTCGAAAAATTTAAAATATTTGTTTGATAACTTTTAGTTATTATAGTTGGATAGTTTTCATTTGATTTCAATATTATTAGTTTTTCGTCATTTGTAGATTCAATTTTCTTTTTATATAATAAACCCCTTTTGTTCTCTTGATTACTATTATTATTGAAATGTTAAAATGATGTTAACATTGTTATAGTTATTGTTTTTACATGTAACAACTATTATTCAAAGGAACCAGGTAGCTCAGTGGTTAACGTACTCGTCTCTGAACTAGTAAGTCTGGGGTTCGATACCCACCTGGCCCCCGATTTATTCACTTGGTAGGTGAATAAATCTGAGTATATCGTCCCTCGGAGAGGACGTTAAGTCGTCGGTCCCTTAGCCTATACGATAGCCAGGTACTCGTTAAAGATCTCCTACTCAAAATACACTTGAGTTAGGCAAAATTTAGGGCTCCCAATATAGAATCAACAGCTCATGTGACACGTTCATTACTAAAAATGGGAGCCATATAATAAAAAAAACTACAATTTCAGCCCCTAGAACGGCACTTAAAGGCAAAAGCCTTATAAGTGTGGGCGTTAGAAAACAAACACTATAATTCATTTTTTAGAAACGTAACAGACTATGTAATAAAAGAGGTATTTTTTATTCATAAATAAGACCTTCGTAATATTAGATTTTTAAGTGATTAATGAACAAACAGATTACAAATTCCTTCATTACATCTTATTCTGATTTTACTTTGGTAAACTCATTATTTTGCCTTCCTTAATTCATTTATTATTATTATTATCCTTATTTTAATAATAATAATATTTTTGGGAAACGATTATCTACATAATTTGCTAAACAAGCAACAAAGCGGATATATAGAATGTGGTTCAATTTACACCCATTGGTAAAGAAGGCCGTTTTGGCCATTTTGTCTAAAGGTTACATCAACTGACAGATAATTTTTTGTCATTTCTTGTTAACTTCTTTTATTTTGGAAAATCTTTTTTGCTATTTTACTTCTTTTAAAATAGCTCTGTTACTCCTTATTTCAACTCCAAACCATATTTTCCCTTTCTCCTAAACCCATGTATTCGTTGTATTGACTTTGATGAGAACCTTTACTTGATCCAAAGGTTTTAATCTCATTTATTCTTTTTCTTTTTATTTGGTTTAGATGATCATATCTTTATGGATATCCTACAGCACTTGGAATATCTGATATCCTATCTGATTTCATCATCAGAGAGGATATCGGACTGATGTGGGGTTTGTCCATTAAGTTCTTTAAGTAAATTTATGGATTTCTTGAAGCCGTACTTCTCAGTGAGTGTAATATAGTATGAACCACTGAGTCTTTAAAAACATGTTGTTGATTTTTTTTTTTTTTTTGAAGTAATAACTGTACTAAATGAGCTGTTTATATTTTCTAGGCCATATTTCGAAGCAAAAGCACATTTCAACAGACTGTTAGAGTTTCAGAAGCAGAAGGTGAAGAGTTTTGAGTGTAAGGTGACAGCTTCGAAGGCCAGTTACGCAGAGGCTTTAAAGAACTTGGAGTTGATTAGCGATGAGATCCACAAGGTCAGTTTGCCATGTTGAAACCATAAAAGAAATCAACATAATAATAATAATAATAAAGTAGATTTCGTTCCTGCTGGTTCAGCTGTTGTTTGATCACAAGGTTTTCCAAAGTCTACATCCTTTTCATGTATCCTTGATTTTCATGTACCTATAGCGTGATTGCCGGTGGTACTAAAGATTTTGGTTTCAAACTTGGTCATTGAAAGAGTATTTGTTCTAAGATCTGCTTACCGGTAGCGTAATTGCAGGTGATACTAAAGATTTTTATTTCAAACTTGGTCATTGAAAGAGTATTTGACCTAAGATCTGCTTACCGGTAGTGTGATTGCCGGTGATACTAATGATTTTTGCTTCAAATCTTGGTCATTGTAAGAGTATATGACCTGCGACCTGTGTGATTGCCGGTGGTACTAAAAATGTTTGTTGCAAACCTTCGTCCATCACTCTAGATAGTTAAAGTTTTGTATAGAACATTCTATAATGCCGTCCCTCAGAGAACTTGAAAGAGTATGAGACTTAAGCCTGCACAATTCCAGGTGTTCCTTGAACACAAATCAAGTCCCTACTCAATAAACATGATACTTAGGACTTCCGATGTACAGCTTAGAGTTGCAAACTCAGAGCTGAAGAAATCAGACATTTTTGGTTCTGCTTGTCATAGTCGTAATAAAGAAATCCTTCTCATGAATATATTTAATAGGTTATATACATTAAATATTTACACCTATTAGTCATTGTAGGGTAAAAAGCTGATGAAATGGTCTCCACATATAAAAATTTAATCATTAGTTGTGCAATCCGTAATTGTGTGGTATTTACTCATTATGAGGTAAAATGGATAAACAAAGTCTGCACACAAATGAAGTTTTATTCAACAGCAACAACGCATCACGAATCATCGAGATATAACATCAAACCTAGTATGATGAGCAACAACTTTGTGTTCATCATCAGGAAGACACCAAGGATGTGGTGCTGACGGGTTGGTCCACTACGATTAAAAAAATTTAATCGTATAAACAACGCGTTTCGAACACGTAGTGTTATTCCTCAGGCATTAACTAAGGGTGAGTGTCTGTTGTACACCTATTAGTATTATAAATACTATATGCAAGTTTTCTTATCTCAACTACATATATACTGCGATATTTTTTTTTCGAAGTTTCATCCAGCGTAAAACAATCCTATAAAAACATCTTAGGCAAACGTTTTATCTAAATTTCTAAACATCTTCAAAGTTCATTAATTAATAACACAATTAATTGCCATAACATGAAAAAAAATACAGACGATACGTTGGCCCCAGGTGTTTTTTTTTAAATTGTTTTATGAAGGACAAAATTGGGATAAAGAATAATAGTGTATTATATTGTATACATCCGTTTTATTTATTATTATGTTTTTAACAGAAAGGGAGGAATTCTTTTCCTAATTTAGAGATATTTCAAAATGAAACTTGAATAACTTTTATATATATATATATATATATATATATATATTCTAAACAAATGTTGTTGAAGGCCACAGCGGCTTCAGTATTTACGATCTTTCTCAGTAATTGTTCCTTTTTTTTCTGAACACTTTCCGGTGTTGAACATTTAATTGGTGGAGTAACTCTCCTAGGTACAATAGACCTCCTAGTACATAGTACTCCTAGTACTCCTAGAACAATTACTGAGAAGTTCAGAAAAAAGGAACAATTACTGAGAAGTTCAGAAAAAAGGAACAATTACTGAGAATGTTCAGAAAAAAGGAACAATTACTGAGAAAGATCGTAAATACTGAAGCCGCTGTGGCCTTCAACAACATTTGTTTAGAAGAAGATTTGGTGCCCATTTATACGAATATATATATTATATAATATATATATATATATATATATATATATATAGCTATTTATGTGACCGTATTCAAACTATAAACTTAAAAACTTTGAGTTTAGGGTTGCAAACTCGGAGTGAGTTTCAAATATATGGGACCACCAATATAAATTTACTTCAACCAATTCCTTATCTAATTGGTTTCTATAGATATTAAATTCACAGGAAAAAAGAATAGGTGAATGCACCAGACCTTTCGTTTCATTTAGAATCCTTCCGTTATGCATAAACAAAAATATTCCTAGAGCTCCATATTCGTTCGAATATCCAAGCAATATCCTTGCTGCTCTTTCTTTTCTCATTTCTATTGTCTTCTTTTCTTTCAAATGTATGTTTTTCTTCTAGAATATAATTTGCAAACGCAGAGCTCTGTATATAGTTAATTGATGGCGTTTCTTTTTTCCAGGTCCGGAAGTCGAGTTGTCTTGGAGTTGACGAAGTCGTTTCTCCAACAGCTCATTCTGCTGTTTCATCCAATCATGATTCAGGTAAACCCATTTATCTAGGTTTGATGTTATATCTTTATATATATACATACACTTTTTCGTTGGAAGTACGATCCAAAACGGACAAATATAGTTCAATATAGACAAAGAAACATAAAGAAATCAAAAGAACACACTTACAGTCTCTAATTTTCGGTTTGAACCGTCTTCAGGAGAGATAAGAGAGGGAAACCAAGCGCACTGGTTCAGAGACGGGTCTCCAACCGTCTCTGAACCAGTGCGCTTGGTTCCCCTCTCTTATCTCTCCTGAAGACGGTTCAAACCGAAAATTAGTGTAAGTGTGTTCTTTTGATTTCTTTATGTTTCTTTGTCTATATTGAACTATATATATATATATATATATATATATGTTTCACGATGAATCACAAACACAGAACTAAGGAACAAACACACTTACTGTCTCTAATTTTCGGTTGAACCGTCATCAGGAGAGTTGAGAAAGGGACACCAAGCGCACTTGTGAAGCGACGGTTGGAGACCCTACCCTCCAACGGTCACCAACCGTCGCTTCACAAGTGCGCTTGGTGTCCCTTTCTCAACTCTCCTGATGACGGTTCAACCGAAAATTATAGACAGTAAGTGGGTTTGTTCCTTAGCTCTGTGTTTGTGATCCATTGTGAAACGTTTGTTGTCCTTTTGGATCGTTTTCCTGTTTATAATATATATATATATATATATATATATATATATATATATAACAGATTCAATAATTTTATATATATATATATATATATATGTATGTATAATAACAATTTAAGATGAGACATATTTTGCCGATTCACAAAAGCCCTGGCATGGTCTGTAATACCTTCTTTTTATATTCTTCACATCACCTTATTGTTTTGTACTTCCATTCTATCTGTTTCATATCTTTTGTCATCCTTTTTTTCTAGATCAATGGTCGGACTCGACTGGTTCTTGCGATTCAGATAAGCCTGAGGAAAACAATCAGAAACTGGACCCTCATGTTTTCTACCAAAATTTAAATGTAAGCATAAGCTTCTTTGTTAATTTTATTTCATTATAGTTTCCAAAATCCCTGTATGCTCCATAAATTATCATTCCAACAACACATAACTAAAGTTCTCAAATTTAATAGTTAAATCTTTTTAAGTCATATCCATGTATTGGGAAAACCATTTTGATTCATGTTTTGTATCGCCAGATTTCATAGTAATCTCTTATTTGCTGTTGTTGTTATATCTACTAATTTTGTAACTCTAATCACACACAACTAACTAGAAATAGTCTTATTCAATAGAAATGTTTATTTCAATTTTTCCATAACCTAAAAGAGTTTGTGGTCTTTATTTATAAAATACTATTTTATTGCAATATGTTTAGTATGAAATACAAGGTGTTGAATAGTAAGCTGGTGTAGAATACACCACTGTTACGTGTTCATTCAAACTAGACAGTTGTTGAAATTCACAGACTATTTTTCTTTGTAAAATAATTTTTAATGTAATACTTAAAAATTGCACTATGTTAGAATTAATACTTAGTTTTTTCTGTTTTAAAATTTATACTTCTGTCTATGAAAAAGGTTTTAAATAAATACCGAAATGTTGGCATTGAAAGGTTAATTTGAACGTGAAGAACTGACCGAGTCCCGATAAGCTTTAGTTTTGTTTCCATTCCACGGTGAATACTTTTATCAATATATATATATATATATATATACAATTAAAAGAAACGGTCCAGCGGACTTTTTTACAATAAAATAAAAAACGAAGGAAACACACAGAAAGACACAGACATAACTCACATCGATATTTCGACAATCGTCGTCATCAGGAGGTGCGAAGAGCGAAGAGTCCCGCAGGAAGACAGGGCGGTACTGAACTCGGAAACCGCAGCCAGTACCCCACCACTTACCACCAAGCGGGGGAAGGGAGGGAAGGAAATGAAGAGCCAAATTAAGACGTAAAAGGAACGAGTAAAAATTATAACTATAAAAAATTATAAAAAAAGTAGATAAATCAAATTAAAATTAATAAAAATAATAAATAAAAAGTAAAAATAAAAAATAATAAATAAATAAATAAAAAATAATAAATAAATAAATAAATCATAAATAAATTATCGGTTGAGGTTGAGTCCGGGGGAAGAGCGAGCATCAAGTAAGCATATGTATGCCTCCTCTGAAGCTCTTAGGGTAACTTTATTGTTGGATTCGGGGATCTGTTTCAGGATCTGAACCCTGAAACAGTCATTGAAACTGAGTCCATGCGAGTTCGCATGGATGGCTACAGGATAGTTACTGCGTTGACCGACTGAAGCCCTATGACCATTCATACGAAGGCTCAACTTATTAGAAGTTAAGCCAACGTAAAAGGAGTCACACTGAGTGCAATCCAGTCGGTAAACACAGTTGCTCGAGGTACAGGAGGAATTGACCTGAACCGGGTAGGAACTATGGTGGAGAGGGGAATCGAAGGAAGGATTAGGATTAACAATCAGGCAAGTTTGACAGCCACGGCGTCCACATTGTTTCATTCCAGGAACAGGATTGGAAGGCTGAGGGGAAATATGAGAGAAAATGCTTTTTAGATTGGCAGGTTTACGGTAGGAAATAGAAGGGGGGTGATTAAAGATGGAAGAAGTAGAAGTAGACAGAATCGGAAAAGACTCCTTAATAACAGCACGAAGCTTATAAGCGCCAGGGAAGTAGGTTGTCAGGAAGAAGGAAGCGTTACTTCTATCCCTCTAGGGATAGAGGGATAGAAGTAACGCTTCCTTCTCTGTCTACTTCTACTTCTACTTCTTCCATCTTTAATCACCCCCCTTCTATTTCCTACCGTAAACCTGCCAATCTAAAAAGCATTTTCTCTCATATTTCCCCTCAGCCTTCCAATCCTGTTCCTGGAATGAAACAATGTGGACGCCGTGGCTGTCAAACTTGCCTGATTGTTAATCCTAATCCTTCCTTCGATTCCCCTCTCCACCATAGTTCCTACCCGGTTCAGGTCAATTCCTCCTGTACCTCGAGCAACTGTGTTTACCGACTGGATTGCACTCAGTGTGACTCCTTTTACGTTGGCTTAACTTCTAATAAGTTGAGCCTTCGTATGAATGGTCATAGGGCTTCAGTCGGTCAACGCAGTAACTATCCTGTAGCCATCCATGCGAACTCGCATGGACTCAGTTTCAATGACTGTTTCAGGGTTCAGATCCTGAAACAGATCCCCGAATCCAACAATAAAGTTACCCTAAGAGCTTCAGAGGAGGCATACATATGCTTACTTGATGCTCGCTCTTCCCCGGACTCAACCTCAACCGATAATTTATTTATGATTTATTTATTTATTTATTATTTTTTATTTATTTATTTATTATTTTTTATATTACTTTTTATTTATTATTTTTATTAATTTTAATTTGATTTATCTACTTTTTTTATAATTTTTTATAGTTATAATTTTTACTCGTTCCTTTTACGTCTTAATTTGGCTCTTCATTTCCTTCCCTCCCTTCCCCCGCTTGGTGGTAAGTGGTGGGGTACTGGCTGCGGTTTCCGAGTTCAGTACCGCCCTGTCTTCCTGCGGGACTCTTCGCTCTTCGCACCTCCTGATGACGACGATTGTCGAAATATCGATGTGAGTTATGTCTGTGTCTTTCTGTGTGTTTCCTTCGTTTTTTATTTTATTGTATAATATATATATATATATATGTATATATATGAAATTAAACCGCAAGGAAAAAAAGAATACAATAAAAAACTGCTCTGAGGCCTTTCAATTTATGTCATCAGAGAGCAAACAAAGTAAGAACTAAGGAGACAACATAAAAGGTATGTACGATTTATGTTTGCTCTCTGATGACATAAATTGAAAGGCCTCAGAGCATTTATTTCTATTGTTTTCCTTTTTCCGTAGTGGTTTAAGCTTTATATATAAAAAAATTAATAATCAACAATAACTCTTGATATAATATATGAATTAAATACCACAATAAACAAATATATATTCATTAAAATGCTCTAAGGCCTTTTGTTACATCATCAGAGAGCTAAATGAAACAAACAAAAAATATAATAACAAGTTAACCTGGTTGATTGAAGTCTTGACTTCAAGACTTATATTTTTTGTTTGTTTCATTTAGCTCTCTGATGATGTTGTAACGAAAGGCCTTAGAGCATTTTAATTAATATATATTTGTTTATTTTGGTATTTAATTCATATATAATATATAGATAACTTGTTAATGTTTATTGTAGAGACACTGAAGAAGAACACTACATGTTTGAAATGCCTAAGCTTTGTCATAGTTCACCTACATATTCGGTTATTCAAGTAATAGATAATAATGTAAGATGATAATAAATTTAGGGAAGTTATATACGTAACCCAGTCTTGTGTTTTAGGCTAACAATGACTGCAGTCTCTACAAGAAGCTAGAAAGTAAATCGACTGAGTCATCTCTGTACGAAGAGGATGTAGGACTTGGGCAAAAAGGGAATAGTTGTGGATTTGGGCCAACAGAAGTCCTAGCAGAATGTCTTCCATCTGGTGGAGGTGGTGGAGCCAATGATTCAGGTTATAGATCGGCCAATCAACCGAGTGATTCCTCTGGGACTACTCAACAAACATGTTAGTAGCCCGTATCCTTGGGATAGGTTTAACAAGGAAATATCTATAAATGCTTCGGTGCCTTTAAAAAATAACCAAAAAACTATACCTATTACTAATCACTTACTCTCCTCTCCCTTCTCTCTCTCTCTCTCTCTCCCTCCCTATCTCTCTCAATCCCTCTCCCTCCCACTCTCTCTCTTAAAAAAGCTATTCCTTTTAATTTCCTATCATTTTCCTGTTTTCCAATTTCAGAACTAAATTTTCGATATTAAATTCAGTGATGCAGCCGCAAAGCTTTGATATAGATATTTCTGTATCTATTTGGTTAAAAAATAACCAAAAAAAAAACAACACTATCTTTGTGGTTATGAACAAAGTCTTCTACGACTATGACATGCATCTAAACCAGTGCTTTTCAAACTGGGTGCACCCCAAGATAACAGCAGATTAATAAATTTATATAACAGATTTATATTTTAAAAATTTTACATCATTTTTATTTATTTTTATAAACACCAATTATATGGTTTTCAAGTCTGAGTCAATATACGCTACTTGATATTTTGAACTGGAAGATAAATTTATTTCATCTTTAAGCAGCAATGGTTGGTACTTTCTCTTTTCCTTTACTTGGTGATTTAAATCATGTATTGTTGCGGATCTCTCTGTCTCTCTCTCCCTCCCTCCCTCTTCCTCTCTTAAAAAAGCTGTTCCTTTTAATTTGCTATCATTTTCCTGTTTTCAAATTTCAAAATTATATTTTGTATATTAAATTCAGTGATGCAGCCGCAAAGCTTTGGTTATTTGATTATCTCTCTCCCCCTCTCTCTCTCTCCCTCCCCCTCCCTCTCCATCCCTCCCTCTTCCTCTCTTAAAAAAGCTGTTCCTTTTAATTCTCTATCATTTTCCTATTTTCAAATTTCAGGACTAAATTTTCTATATTAAATTCAGTGATGCAGCCGGTAAGCTTTGGTTATTTCATAGGTGCACCCTGAAGTAATAAAGTTTGAGAAACACTGATCTAAACATATAATCAGAAAGACCTCAACTATAAAAAAAAACAATGGTTTTTCAGCTGAGAACTTGCTGACAAGATTAGAGGAGTTCGCGTAACTTAATTATTCAAATAAGAGTATTATCATAATAAAAAAAAAGTATTCATATTTCAGCTTAAGATTTTGTTTGGAAGAATAATACTTAGTTCAAATAACTTAAGATTTTATATTATAATTTAGTCGACAATCTACATATGCGCATATTTACTTCAAACAATGATTGTAAACGCTGCATAGCTAACCTGCAGTGTTAACCTCCCTTTATGCTAACACCTTATGTACCAATGTGCTCTGAAAACAACCTACAATTCTTTGGAGAAAGTGAAACATTATTATGAATATGTGATTTTCATCATATTTAATGTTTTGTCCAATTTTTTTTAACTAGTAGGTTATAGGGAAGGTTAATTTTAGTTTGTAACATCTTGAACTGTGTTTAGTTTATAATCAATTTAAACTATGTTGATTATCAAACTTTACAACTTAACTTGGCATAATATTTTACTGGAATGTATAGGTCTGTTTTTATTTATTTTTATATTCTAGTTGGACTATTTTATTGTTATATATATATATTATATATGATCAAACCACAATATGAAATGGGATCATTGATTGTTATTTCACGTGTTTATATGAAATCTTTTTATGGATATATATATATATATATATAAAAAAGATTTCACATAAACACGTGAAACAACAATCAATGATCAAACCACAATAAGAAATGGGAAAACAAGACTAAGATCTTTCAACCGTAACAAGCGGTCTTCGTCAGAGTCAAAAACCCAACTGAATTTTATTCCAACTGAATTTTTAGTCAAAAACCCAATTTCAGTTGGGTTTTTGACTCTGACGAAGACCGCTTGTTACGGTTGAAAGATCTTAGTCTTGTTTTCCCATTTCTTATTGTGGTTTGATCATTGATTGTTATTTCACGTGTTTATGTGAAATCTTTATATATATATATATATATATATATATAAAGTTCAATATAGATAAAGAAACATAAAGAAATAAAGTCTCTAATTTTCTGTTTGAACCTTCATCAGTAAAGATAAGGGAGGGTGCGCTTGGTGTCTCCACTCTCCTGATGATGGTTCAACCGAAAATTAGAGACTGTATGTGTGAAAGTATATATATATATTTATAAATTATATGTGGTAGGTTTTGTTTTTGAGGGCTAGGTCATATAAAAGAAAATAAACTCCTTCCCAGATCAACGTTTCGATGAGAACTAAATTATTGAGAACAACACATGATAGTCAAATATTTTAATATGTATTGCTTCCCAGTTCTCATTTCGATGTTACTAAATTATTGAGAACTACTTTATATACAAATGGTTATTTTATTGTATGTATGTGTTGCCTGAAATTATTTAGTTTCTATGTCGGTAAGTTGTTTTGAAGGAGTTTATTTTCTATTATTATGACCTAGCCCTCAAAAATACCTGAAACGTACAATAAAAGGAAGAGGTCAAAACAATTTTTTGATGAACTACCTAATAATAATACATAAATAAATATAAAGTAAAAATTTTATTAATATATATACCCCATATATATTATTATTGTCTTGATATGTGGTAACATTCGAAACATGTCGACAAGCAATATTGGTGATAAGCTTTATATTTGAAAAGGACAGGAAATTGCGAAAACTGGAGAAATTGTGTAAGAAACAGATTCAATCCAAATATGGATTTAACAATATATGTTAAAAAGGATTAATCCAAATATTTGACGTTATTTAAAATATATTTTAAATGAAGGACTGTGATGATATATTTGATTATATACAAATATATTTAGATATAAAAATAAAATGAAAGTATATGTCCATAGTACTTTAGATAAAGAATTATAACGAAAGCTACACAAAGTAAGACAGTGTATTTCACTCATCTTAGTTTTTCAGTTTTTTATATATATTGTTCTTTAGTATATATATATATATTATATATATCGAGTGGAATTATCTCTCACTTCGTCTTTATCAGCCTTTGGAGTTCTCACTTGCTATACACTTGAAAAGGACATCCGAAGTTTTAGTATTTTCTGTGTGTTCTTTTCTATGTGTAAGTCTTTGAAAATTTATATATATATATATATATATATATATATATATAACTCGAGTATATATACCGCCCTTTTCTATGGGACTCATTCGCTATTATATACCATCTTATAGCCTTTGGAGCGATTCGAAATATCCTAGAGTGCTCGAATATGTTGTGTTTTCGTGTGTTTCTTCGTTTTTATTTTATTTATATATATATATATATATATATACTAAGGTGAGAGGATAGGAGAAGTGTAATAGTGACTGGCAGCAGGTGCGGGGGATGGCGAGTGGTCGGAAATCAGTCTGCACAGTCCTGAAGAAGAAGTGCCTGTGGTGAAGCCGAAGCAGGGCTGGATATCTCGCGCCTCCTCTGTCCAAGCCGAGCACCTGGCGGCTCGTAAGCAGAGTCTGGACTCTATCGCCTCCGGAGTCAAGGAGATCCTTTCTCAAGTCATTATCAAACTTGCACTACTTTTATATTTAATGCTTTTTTTTTGTGTGTAGATTTAAACTGAACCTATCACCCAGTAGGGAAGGAAGTAATTTTTGAACCCCCCCCCCAATATGATTCAATACCACACGATAACATATTGCACAAGTAATGAGTAACTGAAATTGTGACCATTTTAGGAGGTATGCTATCGCCACCATAGTGATGCTCCTAAGTTATCAAGAATAGTATAGTCAAGCATATATAAATAACCTTGTGATCATAAAACAGTAATGTTGGTCTTAAAATTGATGAAAGACGGGTAAAGGGGAATTTTCTGGATATAAATCCAGCTAAAACAGTCATTAATACCATCCTAAGGAGAAATAAAGAAGGTTTGAAAGACATATTCAGAAATACGAAAACAACTTTCACGGGCATGAAAAACGCTTGAATTTGTATAGGCGAATGACTAAACTAGAAAACTCATGTAACATGTATATTGTGCGTATAAAAAAGTATGTTCTGCTACAAGAAATTGTTAGATGTAAAATGGAATTCTAACCACACATCTACATTTCTGCTATATTTAAAGTAAACATTAAAACACTATTTTTGTTTTTCATTATAATTTGTTCTATTCATACTTACTAATCTATTGTGTTTGTTATCGTTAATTACTCGCATATTTTATGCAGGTATTTAATGATCATTTGGCTGTTGTTAAGTGGTTTGAATGCAGTACTAGGTTTTCTGTCACCAATAGCAGTATATTATGGAAGACAGAATCACATGGTTTTAGCATCATTCATCCGGGGTTCGATCCCCATCTGGCCCTCGATTTATTCACGCGGGAGGTGAATAAATCTGAGTACGTCGTCCCTCGGAGAGGACGTTAAGCCGTCGGTCCCGAGCATGTACGATCTCAGGTACTCGTTAAAGATCCCTACTTGAAATTTACTTGAGTTAGGCACAATTTAGGACTTGTGCCTAATTGATTAATCTAATTGGGATTTACAGAACCCAATGTAGAATATGCAGGAATCACCAATCAAACAAAAAGTCGGTAAACGGCTGACGTTATCACCCGTTAGGAGATCGGTTCAAACAAATAAAAAAAAAATCCCAAAGTAGTGTCAAAACACAAGGAAATTAAGAAAAAAAAATAAATCTTTGCAGTAGTTTTTAAATACTAGTGGAATTCTGTATGGAGTTATAAAGAATAACTTGAGGTACAAAGTTAGAATATAATTTAGAAAACAATATCGGGGTATTACATAAAGAATTGATCAGTCTGATATGCAACTAGCAGTAAAACCCTTAGTCTTTAATATAGATTTAATATAATCTAATAGGTTAAACATCTAAGGTTATAACCCGATTAATATGTAGTCTGTCAAGATTATATTGTATTAGATATATATTATTATAATTTGATGAATTCCATCCAAAATATTAAATGTTGTTTAAATAAATTAGTACTATCCATGTAATGCATCTTTAAAAGAAATAGATAAAATTAGAGCTAAATGACAGACTTACATTTATTTTTTCCAATTTTTTTTTTAATTTATCGATTTTTCAAAAGGTAGCTGTTAAAATGAAAACACAAATTAACTGTTTAAAGGTAAGCTCACAAAATGAGATGACAAATGATATTACTCAAGTTATGATAATAATCAATATATATATATATATATCAATATATGATCAAACCACAATATGAAATGAAAAAAAAAAAGACAACGATCTTAGAAGCGGTCTTAATCAGAGACAAAAACCCAACTGGATGCTGTATTCGATTTCTGGATGTTGGTTTGGATTGATCATTGATTGTTATTTCACATGTTTATGTGAAATCTAGTATATATACATGTATAGAGAATATTTCTATTTTTGGTTCCCTGATGAGTACAGTAAATAAAAGTACTCTACGTATATTGTTTCAAAAAACCATGTTGAACTTATTCTTATTCATCTAATAAACTTGATTTTATTAAACATTTAGTGTCAGGAGCAATATTTGAACTTGAAATAATTAGGTACTAAAGGTAAGTACGCTACCTGTTAGACTGAGCCTGACTCTATTTTTGCAATCTATCGGTTATTTCCTCCTCAATATGCCATGCCAATATAATTCAAACTATATGCGAGCGATTCTTTTGGCGATGAAGGGCTACGAGATATTTCCTTTGATTGCATTCAAAGGAAATATAACACTGTATAGTTTTTCATAGGAATGACTTAAATCTGTTCCTATTTGAAAAGATTACTGACTCCGCCTTTTAGAATGTATCTTTGTCTTTGGAAGCTACTAGTATTACTGACAGGACTATTAATCAAAGTTTTGATGTGCAGGGCATGATGAAGTTGAACATTTCGGCTTTGACTGAGAGGCGAGGCAGTAGAAACTGGGAAGTTTCAAGAAAGGCCCCTTGACAGTTCAAACTGTTCGCATGAAATCGGACACCGCTTGCCGTTTTAGCAAGTTTGCCTTTCATATATCACAGTGGCCCACTTTGTATTTCTTTGGCAATTTAAACTGGTATTGACAATCGAGATACCAGCTTGCAAGGTAGTTCAGTGACAAGAGTCCTTTGCCTCTTCTCAACTATTATACATGCCAGTATTGATTTCTTTGGCCAATTAAATGGTACACTTGACCTCTCCAAATCAATATTATTCTGTATAATTCGTTATCCATGACAATAGTACCTGTGACCTCTTCCTAAACCACTATTATTTACATGTCATGGTATTAGATTTCGTTATCCAATGTCAATGGTACTCTGTGACCTCTTCCTCAAACCACTATTATTTACGTGTCATGGTATTAGATTTCGTTATCCAATGTCAATGGTACACTGTGACCTCTTCCTTAAACCACTATTATTTACGTGTCATGGTATTAGATTTCGTTATCCAATGTCAATGGTACTTTGTGACCTCTTCCTCAAACCACTATTATTTACGTGTCATGGTATTAGATTTCGTTATCCAATGTCAATGGTACTCTGTGACCTCTTCCTCAAACCACTATTATTTACGTGTCATGGTATTAGATTTCGTTATCCAATGTCAATGGTACTCTGTGACCTCTTCCTCAAACCACTATTATTTACGTGTCATGGTATTAGATTTCGTTATCCAATGTCAATGGTACACTGTGACCTCTTCCTTAAACCACTATTATTTACGTGTCATGGTATTAGATTTCGTTATCCAATGTCAATGGTACTTTGTGACCTCTTCCTCAAACCACTATTATTTACGTGTCATGGTATTAGATTTCGTTATCCAATGTCAATGGTACTCTGTGACCTCTTCCTCAAACCACTATTATTTACGTGTCATGGTATTAGATTTCGTTATCCAATGTCAATGGTACACTGTGACCTCTTCCTCAAACCACTATTATTTACGTGTCATGGTATTAGATTTCGTTATCCAATGTCAATGGTACTCTGTGACCTCTTCCTCAAACCACTATTATTTACGTGTCATGGTATAGATTTCGTTATCCAATGTCAATGGTACTTTGTGACCTCTTCCTCAAACCACTATTATTTACGTGTCATGGTATTAGATTTCGTTATCCAATGTCAATGGTACACTGTGACCTCTTCCTCAAACCACTATTATTTACGTGTCATGGTATTAGATTTCGTTATCCAATGTCAATGGTACTCTGTGACCTCTTCCTCAAACCACTATTATTTACGTGTCATGGTATTAGATTTCGTTATCCAATGTCAATGGTACACTGTGACCTCTTCCTTAAACCACTATTATTTACGTGTCATGGTATTAGATTTCGTTATCCAATGTCAATGGTACTTTGTGACCTCTTCCTCAAACCACTATTATTTACGTGTCATGGTATTAGATTTCGTTATCCAATGTCAATGGTACTCTGTGACCTCTTCCTCAAACCACTATTATTTACGTGTCATGGTATTAGATTTCGTTATCCAATGTCAATGGTACTCTGTGACCTCTTCCTCAAACCACTATTATTTACGTGTCATGGTATTAGATTTCGTTATCCAATGTCAATGGTACTCTGTGACTCGCAAACCACATTATTTATAAGTCATAGTATATATTTATAGTGTCACAATATAAGTTTTTGTTATCCGATGTCAATGGTGCTCTTGACTTCGAAAACCACATTATTTATGTGTTGTAAGATTTTGATGTCAGTTGACAGTAGTTACCTGTGATCGCTCCCTCAAACCACATTATTTACGTATCACAGTAAAAAAAGAAAAAGACTCTCTATGCAAATAAATTCCAATTAATTGAACAAGTATATTCAGTGTTGTGAATCAGTTATTATACGATAACCATCCAGGTAGGGAAAAATAACCCAAAATACCTATATAAATGTTGTGTGCAAACAACTTGTATAGAAAACCTGTTATTTTCCCTCAGGTTGCATCTTGAGGAGGTTGCAAATAAGAGGAAAGCGCTTATAATTGAGTAAGTTAAAAATAATTAGAAATTATATCAGAGAGTTCAGTATTTCTATAACATCTGTTGTGATTGGTTATCGTACTGGAAAGTTTCAAGATGCAGATACCATCCACTGTCGGACTGTACAGTTCTTGGTATAAAAAGATTTCACATAAACTCGTGAAATAGCAATCAATGATCAAACCACTATATGAAATGGGGAAACAAGACTAAGATCTTTCAACCGCAACAAGCGGTCCTCGTCAGAGTCAAAAACCCAGCTGAAACACTGACGAAGACCGCTTGTTGCGGTTGAAAGATCTTAGTCTTGTTTTCCCATTTCATAATGTGGTTTGATCATTCATGATATATGCATATTGGAGACTTGAAGAAACACGTTAAATGTACTAGTGAAAGCTGTTAGTGCTAAAAACTCAGGTTAGCTCTCTTGATCTTCCTGAACTAAGTCTAAAAAACAAGGACCAACCATCGAAACATACGCGTAAGTAACAAATATACAATTTTAGGCAATTTCATAAATGTTCACCTTGGCTTCTCGACAATTGTTGCTTACGTTAGATTTAATATTTTAGTTTTATTTTTTTTTTTAACTTGTACAAATATTTCGAATTAACAATTCTATTTTAAATTGTCATTTTATGGACAGTGTTGAAATGCTGACTGATGATCAGATCTCCGCCCTTATGCTGGACAGAGATCTTCAAAAGGCCTACCCTGAACTGCTACCATCGTCAGAAGAAAAGCCATCCATGTGCTAACCACGGCCACAGTTAACATCCACAATCAGCCCACTGCTTACGATTTGTGGCCGCCAGACCTAACTTTTGTGATTTCCTTTACTCCATATATATATATACTGATTATTGTGATGACGTACAATTAAGGTTTAGAGTAGTTTAGTTGAATTAGAAAATCGCTATTAAGTAATAATTAATATATAAACTGTTATTTTTTATTATTATTATTGTTATTGAGTTTTGCTGTTTACAAATTACTTCAATATTTGATGAAGTAGTAGCTGCATAAGGTTTATGTTAACCAATTTTAATACATCAATTTGATTGTGCTCTGTCATTCAGGAGAGTTAAGTTAATTTTACATTTGTTGATCTCACAGTCAAAGAATGAACTGAAATTATCAGTTCTGATAACTGCCTGAAACTGATAGTTACAACATCTACAAGTAGAAAATTAAAGTTTATTAGGAGTCGGTCAGTTCTTCAAGTTCAATAAACTCTCATTGCCATCGTTTCGGTTTTTATTTAAAACCTCTTTCATAGGCAGAAGTATAAAGTTTTTGAAACAGAAAAACTAAATATTATATTACAAATTATTTTACAAAGAAAATAGTCTGTGGATTTCAGTAACAACTAACTAGTTTGAACACGTGACACTGTTCAAAATATATATATATATATATATATAAGTATTGACCGTTAAATAGAAACGTAATTAAAGTTTATCAGGACTCGGTTCTGATCGAGTCCTGATAAACTTTAATTTAATATATATATTTGTATAAACTGACAGCAGGTCTTCTTCATCTAAGCATGTTTTGTTAAATAGCAGAGCAGATTCTGCATTCATATATATATATATATATATATATATATATATATATATATAATATACTTTTTCGTTGAAAATACGATCCAAAACGGACAAATATAGTTCAATATAGACAAAGAAACATAGAGAAATCAAAAGAACACACTTACAGTCTCTAATTTTCGGTTTGAACCGTCTTCAGGAGAGATAAGAGAGGGAAACCTTATAGACTCAACCGTTGGGTTGGAGGGTCTCCAACCGTCTCTGTACCAGTGCGCTTGGTTTCCCTCTCTTGTTTCTTTGTCTATATTGAACTATATATATATATATATATCAACGGTTTCCGTCCGTTGTGTTTCCGGCGTGCTTGGTCGCCCATTCTCTTTTGTCCTGAAGATGGTTCATCCGAAAATTTGAGTTTGTAAGTGTGTCTCTTTCTCTGTGTGTTGCTTTTCTTCGTTTTTGATGTATATATATATATAATTGGCTATTTTTTTTGACCGACCTCCAACCATCAACCACCCACCAAAAAACAAAACCCATAAAACTGAGACGGTGCTGCGCAGTGTGGACGATGCCGATTGCCAGTATTGTGAGCCCTTTCCACTTCCTGGCTTGAAGGCAGCCGCTTTATTGTTTAGTTTCCAGTCTCCACGAGACCACAACTACAGAACTTCGGATCTAATTCTAGCTGCACCGGGGAACCTTTAAGTGGGGAAGCTGACACCGCAGGACAACAGTTTGGTTTTACGAGGGACTGTGAGCCCTCCAATATCTGTCATGCCTGTGGCAGTGACTTCATGGAAGAGCTTCACTGAGTAATGGCTTTTGTTAGAGCCGGAACAGTAGGGCCCAAAGAGGAAAAGTAAAAACTATTTGGTCAAAAAAAAAAAAAAAAAAATAGCCAATCATATTCGAGATCCGGACCACTCATACAGAATATATATATATATATTCAATATACAATAATATATATATATATATATATATATATATAAATATATATAGTTCAGTGGTTTCCTTTCTATGTGTTCTTTTTTAAATTCTAGTTTTATATATATATATATATATATACACTTTTTCGTTAGAAATACGATCCGAAACGGACAAATATAGTTCAATGCAGAAAAAGAAACATAGAGAAATTAAAAGCACATACTTGCAGTCTCTAATTTTCGGTTTGAACCGTTTTCAGGAAAGATAAGAGAGGGAAACCAAGCGCACTGGTTCAGAGACGGTTGGAGACCCAACTTTAATTTCTTTTAATTTCTCTATGTTTCTTTTTCTATATACACTATATTTTATCAACTTCTAAACCACAGTAAGAAATCAGAAAAATTTCAACTGAAACAAGTGGTCTTTGACAGAGTCCAAACTGACGAAGGTCACTTGTATCGCTACAACTAATTCGAACACTTACTGTTTTCCTTCAGGTTTAAATGGTAATAACAAATGGTGGCATGATAAGAATTTATTAAATAATTACATTAAAAATTTAAAGGGTAAGGTCAAGGAGACATATATCCGCTTATAGTGATATGGCAGAAAGGAAGTTATAATGATGACGGTTCAGAAAAGTAGACCATCAGTTAAGTGAATTGTCATACCCCTTTAGCCGTAACCGTGATTTCATACAACCCAGTCCTGAATTCCTGTTCTACCTTATCACCAAAACGAAGTATATTTCCTTGATCTTTCTTATTTCAATTTACAATTTGATTATTTAACAAGTTGATAACATGTTCCAATTTTTATGGTAAATAAACCTGAAGAAGAACACTCAGTATCCGTTAACTATTGTTCTGATAATAAAACTACTTAATGTAAAAAGTGCTTTTATAAATCCAATCAAATTGAAATCCCTTAAAATTATTTAAAAAAAAAATCTGGGATCTTAATGCAAGAAATTTTTTGATTTTGTTGAATAATTGTAAAATTTATATTTTCGAGAGTCTAAAGTGACACAGGTAGCAATGTAAAACAGGCACATGCTAAATGTCATCCTTTCTGAATGAATTCAAATCATCTTATCATTATAAATAATTTTTTGAAAAGCTTTCAATAAAGATAATTATAAGAAAAAAAATATGTAAAATCACTGTAGTAAAGTGAGGTATAGTTAATGAATCGTGTCACTTAACTTTCCTGAATGACATATGCAGTTATTTCATACAGGGTTCTTAAGAAATAAATTCACAAATTTTGCAAATTAGCTGTATTTTTAAATGTTTTATTTGGCTGTGATTTATGTTGTACGTTTTGGTTTCTAAGAAGCTTTGTGGTTTTTCGTCTTGTTCAGTTGTATTATTAGAGCCGGCGTGTCAAACGAAGGGAAAAAACGAACAGTCGTGTGAGAATTGTCTTGTAATGATATTAATACTGCAGTTTATTTTCTTTGCATCCCTTTAGGTATTAGTGCTACTATGAAATTGTGATCCAACTATTATTGACTGAATAAAATACATACTTTAAATCTATGGACAAAACAAATGCAGTAGAACCACGCAGTGCAAGTTTAATTCGTTCCCAGACCGAGCTCGTATTGTGATTTACTCGTATTACGAAGCAGTTTTACGCCTTGATATTAATATGAAAATAAATAATCCGTTCCATGTTTTTAAGTTTATTTTTTAAACAGAAAAAGTGCAATTCGAAACAATTAACAATACTGTACATTTAATATGTATGAATAATAAAAATGTGTGCAAGGAATAGTTAATTATTAATCTACTAAACTTAAAAGGGAGACCATCTAGGCATATATTTACTTTGCTGCACAGAGGTAGGTGCTTGGGGACACTCAAGAAAACCATAGAAAAGCTTTTACCGCTGGAACCAGCCAAAGTGCTGAGCTTCTTGGAGACGTTGAAGCTAACTGCTGGGGTACCTTCGTACAGAAGAGGGGAAGTACAATAGTTTTTAAGACGCAGTCCCATAGTCACCCTCAAATAATAATAATAATAATAATCTAGGCGTGTGGCAGACGGTTAAGCGTACTACGAATTTTTATTCGTATGAATGAATGCTCGTACAATAAGGCACTCGTACTACGATGTTCTACTCTATAATATACTCTTAACTAAAAATTACTAAAGAAGGTAATATAAATAATTGAACAATATTAGGAAGTACTATTTCCTCTCGGGAGGAGAGGATAGGATAGTCGATTATATTCCACTAACCATCAGCTTAAAATTACTAAAGAAGGTTGTATATGTAAATTTGAATTTTCGGTCTATGGTCTGGTTGGTTGGTTGACCTGTGATTGAACAGTTAGTTGACTTGTCTTCACTTGTCAGTGTACAGTGAGTGTCTTTATTGTAAATGAGTGAAAGGACTCAATCAATTGTCTAGTTTTAATAAAAACTAACAATAGTGTATTTGTCCTCCTTTCTCGAAATACTTCCACATTACTTATAAATAATTGAACAATATTAGGAAGTACTATTTCCTCTCAGGAGGAGAGGATAGGATTAGTCGACTGGGTTTTATATTCCATTGACCATCAACTTAACTTCTTCCTGTATTTGTTTTACATAAGTCACATCAATGTTAGGATAGCATCGGCAGTGACATTATTAACAAGAATACAGGTTGGTTACAAGAGACAGGAGAGAAGAAGTAATCGAGTGAATTCACTTGCTGGCCTGGGAACTAAGCCATGAAATATAATCAATAAAAATAAATCCTAAAAAACCAGTATGGGAATAAAAATCACCTAGAACAGTCCACATTAATAAGTCTTTTGGCTATATATATTAATATTATATATATATATATATATATATATATATAATATATATATATCCGCAAAGATAAACGTCTTTGCGGATATCCCGTAGTATTTGTGGAGGATTTTCTCGAGTTAGTTTGTTTCTGAAATCTGCGTAGTGTTTGTTTGTCTGATTCGTCGTTTAACTTAGATTAATTCCCTGAAAAATGTCGGTAGTATTTTTGCATAAATTAAATTTTACAATATTTAGAAGGTATTTTTCAAAGCGTTAACTGTCTTTATCTCTCAGCACTTAATATAATGTAAAAATAATATTTCTCTTGAACCCTGTACTAATTTTATGCTATTAATTAGATTGTTTTATTAATAAAAGTAATATATATATGAAAGAATTTCACAACTAATTTGTGAAATGGAAATCAACTTTTAAAGATCACAGTATGAAATCAGATCTTTGGGGCATTAGTGGTGACAGCACCCTTCAGACTGTGATGTGATTTAGTGGAGTCTGTTGAGGCAGCATCTGACTCATCAGTAAAAGTAGAGTGACTTACTGAAAACTCTGATGATTTTCAGATCGTACGACGTCTTCATAAGACAAACTTACAGTAGAATTATTGACCGCCCACTAACAGTAGCTCTATGAATCAACAGTGATATAACAGCTCTCTGGTTTGGAAATGCCAATTACAACTATAGTTCATTGAACTTTTTTTTTTTTTTTTTTTTTTTAGTGCTTCGTAGTGGTTAGGGGTCAAAAGATTACTTGATTCAGTTTTATAATTTCAAAAATAATGTCTCCAAACCAAAACGAGTCTTATATCAAAATTAACAAAGCGTTGCGAACACGTAAGTGTTCTTCTTCAGGTGTACATCTAAAAAAATACTATGTTCAGCTTTTAAAAAAAAAAGGTGAATTAATTGAAACTGAATACAATATATGAATATTGAATTGCGCTATTGAGGTTTTTAACAAGGGAAATCATACGAAAATTGACTTCATTAATCCTGAAAAAAACATTAATAAAGTAAATTTTCATACTATTTCCCTTGTTAAAAACTTCAACAGTGCAATTCAATATTGTTATATTGCATTAATTTTCAAATAATTCACTCTTATGTTCTTACACTCATGCATATGTATTTTTACATACAAACCTGAAGAAGAACACTAAGTGTTTTCGAAACGCTTTGTTAGTTTTGATGTAAGACTCTTTTTTTGTGTGGAGATGAAATTTTTTTAATTCTCCATCATTTCATATTGTATATACTTAATACTTATCACTTGATTTTAATTTGGAAAAACTGGACAAGATAAGTTCAAATATGAAGAAAAGAACGCACTTTGTAAATAAACACACTCACTATCTCTAGTTTCAGTTAAATCCGTCGTCAAGAGAAAAAAAAACATCGATAGTCCATGCACGCAGGAGAAACGAAGGAAGGTAATCAATCAGGAATGCTGCTACACGCCCCCTGTCATGAATGAGAAATGATTTTAAAATGAAACAAAATAATTTACGAGGTAGGTAAAGTAAAATAAATCAAAGAAATTTGAGCAAAATAAAGTATAATAAAAATAAAGAAACCCTAAATTTTGTAAAATCTATACTCTTGTTACCAGTGCTCTCTCTACCTTCTCCATTTTCTATGTTTTTTAATTTTTTGTTTATATTATTTTTACTAGTTTTGATTTTGCGCCTACTTCTCTTTTGGTTTAATTCATTACTGGACAATTTGTGTGGCGTTTACTCATATTGGGGGGGGATTCCAAAAAATTACTTCAACACACACCAAAAAAAAAGTTTAATATGAAAACTAACAACGCATTTCTAACACTTAGTGTTCTTTTTCATATATTCATCTGCACTCTTTAGATGTCAATCTACGACATCATAGGTCGAGGCCTTCCGAGGTCCATTGCCGTAGATCACCATGTCAAGAGTGCAGATATAAACCTGAAGGAGATCACTAAGTGTTCGAAACGCGTTGTTAGTTTTTATATAATTTTTTGTTGGTGGAGATGCAATTTTTAAAATTCCCCAATTCCTTTTAATTTACTTATACCTTCCTTTTACTCTTTATATTCATACCATTTTCAACTCTATTTTTTTTCTGAAGACTCATTTTACAGAAAATGAGAGATATTAAGTGTGTTTTCTTTACTAAAGGTGTTACTTTCTTCGTATTTGAACTTGATGCATATTGCAAAATATTTGTCTCTCTGAATTTCTTACTGTGGTTCAGACGTTGATTTCTACTTCACGTGTTTACTGTGAAATCTTATATATATAATATTATTTATAGTTATTTTATAAGAATACAACTGTTAACTTTTACACTATTTTAATAATTATTAATGCGCTATTGTAAAAATATGTAAAATTAATGTCTATATTTACATTTTTTTAAAAAATTTTGAATTACGTTTAGCAGATAAATTGTTATATTTTACGTTGACTTTTTTATATATTGTTGAATCAATGTTTTGTTTTTTGAAAACATAACAATAATAATGACAATCCAATTTCGAGTGAAGCAATATTGTCAATGCTGTAATCGTGTTTTACTTTCAACATTTTTAAGTGTATTTTCAAATGGAACACCAACCTTAAGTGATGTTTTATTTTTCCATTAATATTTGTTATTCGTATACAGGTTACTTGACTACAAGGATTACTAATTAAAAAAAAAAATTTAGTTTCATAAATATAATCCGTGGAAATGTTTCAACGTTTTCTTTTAAAATAATCTCTTAAATTATTAATTTTTCTTAGTACTTTTACAAGCTGAAAGAGTTGAGTTCACTTAAAAGTAGCGTACTACTCTCTTGCAGCAGGAGCGTGTTTATCACGTTTTCACAAATTGATGACGGGTTTCAAAATAGAATCAAGTAATTATTGATCAGTGTTTTCTTCATTGCCATGACATGATTATAGTATGGTAGAAATGACCAGTAAAAACAAAATAAATATGCAAAAATTATCAAATATTTTGAGGTATCATTGTATAGGTACCTCTTTAACAAGTTACCTCAAAAATATTTATGAATTTAAGCATATTCCATGATCACGGTGACACCTTTGATTGTGCGGTATCCCTTATATTAACTGTGCTCTTTCGGCTTATCATTTTAATCCAAAAGTTAATGGCTTTTTTAAAAGATTTTTTTATTTTTGATGATATATCAAAAGATTCCTACAATCAAGCAAAATCAAAATAATACTACAATCCTTTATAAAAATAACAAATAAAGTTAAATATTTTTCATTTTTCTTATTAATAAGTAATTAGTTACAAAAATTATTTTAATGTCGTTGAGTAATATCATATAGTTGTCAAAATATCAAAAAAATAAATTACGTAAAATGCCGTTTTTTATTTTTTTTTTCAATTTAATCTATAGAAAATAGTGAAAACTTACTAATGAAATTTGATAAACAGAAATAGTAATCCATTTTTATTCAAATAAAAGTGATTTTTTTTTACTTAAAATTTGTTTTTCTTTACTTCACTAATTTTAATGTTTTTTTTTAAATAGTTAAATAACTATTTGTTTATGAGTAGAAATAATAACCCATTTTTAAAAATGTTTATTCAAATAAAAGTGGCTTTATTTAAATAAAAACATTTTTTTTTTAAATTCATGCATTTCGTTATTACCACAGAGTTTAGTATTATTAATATTAAAACTATAATATACCGTCTTACCTCGTACACTGCTGCTGAAGCTCTCGGGCTTTAGTTCTTGTTGAAGATGGGTGACACCCAAAACCGGTCCGAGAGCTTCAGCAGCAGTGTACGAAGTAAGACAGTATATTATAGTTTTAATATTAATTTTTTTTTTACTTTAGTAATTTTAAAGTTTTTTTTAAATATTTTTGGAAACCGTAATTGTTTAATTTTTTTTCTTATATAATTTGGTGAATTAAACAAACATGTTTGAAGGATTGCATTTGATTTAATCCAGAGGAATGACTGAGAATAACAGAGATGACTTTATGAATTCTATTGGTGCATTAACTAATATCTGTTATTAAATAATTTTGAAAATCTTCCTTACTTTTATAATTAGTTTAATAGAATTAAAAAGAGGCCTGTTTAAATGTTCATAGTATTAGGTGCCTAATGTATATTGTAAGAATATTTATTATTTTAGTTATTATATTGTTGAAATTGTCAGAAAGAAAGTTGTTCAAAGATTTTCTCAAATTAAAAAAAAAAGTATTTAATTTTTTTTTATTTAATATCCTTATTCTGTGTTTTGATTTTAATCTTTTTATAATAGATTGTTTGTTTTTCAATATACATATTTGTAAGCTGCCACCTTTAGTTCTGTAACTAGAGGTGGAGAGTTTGGCTCATTTGTTATTTGGTACCCATGTTAGTAATGGACGGGTAACAGTACCGAGTTGATTCTACATTGGGAGTCCTAGATTTTTAGTTCAATTGTTTTTCGTGTTGGGGGGACTTTAACAGTATGGCTCGAAACCGAGGGCTTAACGTCTTCTACAAGAGTCAGGATAGCCCAGTGGCGATTTCTTGCCTCTAGACTGGTAGATCCGGGGTTCAATACCCACCTTTCATCCGCGATTTATACATACAGGAGGTGAATAAATCTGAGCACGTCGTTCCTTAGAGAGGGCAGGCATGAAGCCCAGGGTCATGAGAGCCTGTACGATGTCAGGTACTCGTTAAAGATCCCTACTCTAAATAAACTTGAGTTCGGTAAAATTGACTCCCAATGTAGAATCAATCTTCATTGTCTGGCATCACAAAGGGTCTAATGTTTAGCCTATGTGTGTTCTCTTGAAGAACTGCCACTTCAACCTAACCTAACTTAAGGTCACCCACCGTATTTTCTAGACTCGGCTCCAATAACATATTATGATTTCGGATACCTACAGATGGCATACCGTAGATAACACACACTATACCTATAGGCACCCAGATCTTATATAACGGACATTTTTACTACGGGTGCTATGACCGTAGAGAACACACACTATGTGTGTGACACCACGACTCCAGATAACAACTACATCTAAGATCATGACCAGACCACCATGACCAAAAATACCTCACGTTATGCCTACAGACATAGCGAATGCCGAATAAAACACGCCTTTCTTTCATTAAGGAAAATTGATTTGTTTTTTATTATATCAAAAATATTTCTATTATTTTATAACTATAAGTGTAAAAATTTCCCGACAAATAAGAGATGTCCAACAACCTTTTTCTATACTGGTTGTTTCCACAATATAAGTAAGTCATATTTCCACAACTTCTGGGATAATTCATTCAATTTGATTATTTTCTTTTAAAGTTTTCTAACGTTTAATACTAAAGAAGTTAAAAGCTACATTATCTCCTTGAATTATATTATTTGATTTTAAATCTATATAAAAAAATATTTGATAATAAATTATTAAAGAAAATAATCGATTAATTATTTCTTTAGCCTTTTTATACTTCATTTTAAGTTTTTAAAAATATTCAAATTTACTAAGATATAACTTATTGAATTTAAAGTCAAATAACTAATAAGGTTTAAAAAAAAATAATTAAAAAAATCAATAACTCATTATATAATATAGTAAGTCATATTTAATTAAATATTTCAGTATGAAAAACATTTAAATTTTACCATTTTTGTAATATAATGTATTGATTCAGAAAATTAATTAACGAAAAATAGTATATTTAATTAATATTTATTACTAGAAATGTGTCGTAAAAAATATATTTTAAAAATAAAGTGAGAGTACAACCAATAAGAATTATACCATTACTTTAGGTACTATATATTTTATATTTATCATATATCAAGTATATATATATATATATATATAAAATGATCAAACCACAATATGAAATGAGAAAACAAGACTAAGATCTTTGAACCGATCTTTCAAGCGGCCTTCGTCAGAGTCAAAAACCCAACTGAAACACTAGATGCAGAAAACATCTGGTTGTAAGATCTTAGTCTTGTTTCCCATTTCTTATTGTGGTTTGATCATTCATTGTTATTTCACGTTTTTATATGAAATCTTTTTATATATAACTGTATAGATCAATGTAAGTGTATAGTAAATTAAGTGGTCAATTTAAGTGTATAGATTTTTGAACAAATGTGGTGAATTGTACTATTGTTATAATCCCTATTTCACGTGATTCGAAGCTGTTTGTAGAGAATTGTCTAAATATGGGTGCAAGATCCCAAAAAAGGCCTCTGGTTAAAAACAAAATACCGTAGTTAGTTCCCCCCGAAAAAAGTTATATAAGATCCATATGTTTCTTTGTATCTAAATGTCTCCTGTTATATTCAAAGCGGATAGATAGACAAACTTTGTATTTTATATATTCAGATATTATCAACATAATAATTTTATAACGTATTAAAATCAATTCTATTAAGGAATTGTACAAAGTATGATATCTCTTGATATAAATATGTCCAGTTTAGATGGTTAAGTCTGCAGAACTAAAAATCACGAAGTTGAATTAACGAAGATCATTTCCTGTCAAATATTGGACAATCGAGAATGACATGTGGTATTGTACAATCACAACTGAGTCAGGAAAAGGTAGCTAAGTGGAAGAAGACAGAGATGATGGCAAATCTATAGAGGTAGGCTCTGATACTACCAGCGCTTAATAAAGTCTTGATCACTTCACTGTTGATCTTGATTTGGTAAAAAATATAGCATTCTTGTATGTTTGTGGACTATTTGTGGTATAAATAGAGTTTAGAAACACAGAAAACAATGCGAAAAAATAAAATTACAGATAATTTGAAAGAAACTCTCAGCTGAATACTGTCCAAGGTCCTCATTGAAAAAATAAGTTCCATTTTCAGTTATTTAAGATTGTATGCTGTCAAAACGTGGATTGAAGGGTTGTTTCGGGACTCTTTATTGGTTATTCGGGGTTACCCTGATAGAGAAGGGCTTTCCGCTATCCACCTGCATGGTACCCACCCAAGCCCAGGGCCCTCCCCCTGACTAACTTTGACCACCTATGGCTAACGTAAAGAGTCAATATTTAAGAATCTGCCGCAATACAACTAATTAACATGTTACACTATAAATTACTAATAACATAACGAATAAATAAAATAATGGATAAAATAAAGAATTTTTTTCACTAAATACAAACGACTGATAGTATATTGACGACAATAACACGATCAAACACCATTTCTATTTAAACCTCATATTAGCAACAAGAAATACAGAATTACAAAAACAACGTAGTTATACTCATATGTAGAGCTGAAATACATTTCTACTTCTGTAGCATATGAATTGCACATGGAATAGAGCAAGAATATATTCATATGTCATAAAACACATACTTATTCTACAACTCCAAATTACTTTACATAATACCATTAAAGCATCTTTATGCACCTGAAAAGCGTTTCTACCACCTAAAATAAGTAAATTGCATGATAGGATAGAAATAAAATTAGAATATAATTATACGTCTATGTACAAGTGAAAAGGGTTGCTACATCTAAATTAATTAAATTGCATTACAGGGTAGAATTAGAATAAGAATATAATCGTACCTCTTAATACACCTGAAATGGGTTTCTGCTCCCAAAAATAAATAAATTGTATGATAGGGTAGACTTCAAATAAGAATATAACTATAGCCCTTTTTTATACCTGAAAAGCATTAATAAACTCAAAATAAATAAATTGCATGACAGGGTAGAATTAGAATAAGAATATAATCGTACCTCTTAATACACCTGAAATGGGTTTCTGCTCCCAAAAATAAATAAATTGTATGATAGGGCAGACTTCAAATAAGAATATAACTGTAGCCCTTTTTTATACCTGAAAAGTATAATAAACTGAAAATAAATAAATTGCATGACAGAGTAGAATGAGAATAACAATATAATCGTACCTCTTAATACACCTGAAATGGGTTTCTGCTCCCAAAAATAAATAAATTGTATGATAGGGTAGACTTCAAATAAGAATATAACTATAGCCCTTTTTTATACCTGAAAAGCATTAATAAACTCAAAATAAATAAATTGCATGACAGGGTAGAATTAGAATAAGAATATAATCGTACCTCTTAATACACCTGAAATGGGTTTCTGCTCCCAAAAATAAATAAATTGTATGATAGGGTAGACTTCAAATAAGAATATAACTATAGCCCCTTTTTATACCTGAAAAGCATTAATAAACTCAAAATAAATAAATTGCATGACAGGGTAGAATGAGAATAACAATATAATCGTACCTCTTAATACACCTGAAATGGGTTCTGCTCCCAAAAAATAAATAAACTGTATTATAGGGTAGACTTCAAATAAGAATATAACTATATCCCCTTTTTATACCTGAAAAGTATAATAAACTGAAAATAAATAAATTGCATGACATGGTAGAATGAGAATAACAATATAATCGTACCTCTTAATACACCTGAAATGGGTTTCTGCTCCCAAAAATAAATAAATTGAATGATAGGGTAGGCTTCAAATAAGAATATAACTATAGCCCCTTTTTATACCTGAAAAGTATAATAAACTGAAAATAAATAAATTGCATGACAGGGTAGAATGAGAATAACAATATAATCGTACCTCTTAATACACCTGAAATGGGTTTCTGCTCCCAAAAATAAATAAATTGAATGATAGGGTAGGCTTCAAATAAGAATATAACTATAGCCCCTTTTTATACCTGAAAAGTATAATAAACTGAAAATAAATAAATTGCATGACAGGGTAGAATGAGAATAACAATATAATCGTACCTCTTAATACACCTGAAATGGGTTCCTGCTCCCAAAAAATAAATAAACTGTATTATAGGGTGGGCTTCAATGAAAAAAGTTTCATTAAAGTGTAGAATAGACATAGCTATGTAAAAGATGACTTATAGATCATAAAACCATACCTACTTAACAACTATAAAGCAGTATAACTAAAATAAGAATAATCATATCTGTTTATACACATCAAAACCGTTTCTACCCCTAAAAACATATAAGTTGTAAGAAAGAGTAGAATTGACATAGATAGCTATGTAAAAGATAACTTATAGATTATAAAACACATACCTATTTAACAACTCTAAGTTAAATGTTAGCTTACAAAACATAATTAAATATCAGGATGTTGTCATACCTCTTCAGAATTCTCAAAAAGGTTTCTAGTCCTTTATCAATTGATTTAATAGGTTGAGTGGAAGAGAAACAGCTATAAAATAAACTTTTAAATATTATAGATAAGCTATTCTATTCAACAGTTGTAAGTTACCTCATAGAGTAAAATTAATATAAAGTTTAGTTATACATCTCCATATACCTGAAAAGTGTTTCTACCTGCAAATGACATGACATGTAGAATGGCAATACTTATAAAAACAAAAATTTATAGTTAATAAAACATCTATTGCATGCAATAAATATAACTGAATTTATACAGTAGTATAAAACAATAAGAATGTGACCAACACCTCTTTATCACTTCAAATACGTTTCGACTCCCCAAAACATATCAGCTACATGGAGAGTAGTTGCGAAACATATATATGTATCTAAAGACTTAAATGCATCAAACACAAAATCCATTCAACATATATGAGGTACCTCACACATATACCTTTAATATAATTAAAGAAACATGTAACCAAACTTCTTCCTACACAACAAGAGCTTTACTAGTCCCATGACATATGAGTTACACAAGAGAGTAGATTGAAACAGTAATGCATATAGAGATTTAAAAAAATGTAAACACCTATATATTCAACGATAAGTTACCTACACAGTAGAATTACAATAAGAATAATCAGACATCTTCATATACCTGAAAAGCCTTTGTCATGTTTCTAGGGCAGTGGTTTTTTTGCTTGAAGTTGTGGGTTTCTTAATTCTACAAATAGCTGAAACACACAGTATACAAATCTCCGAAAAATATTTTAATTACATCAGATACAATACGATAAAAATAATCATTAAGAAATAAAGAAAATGAGACTTACTTTCAGTTTGTTTCTTCTTCTGCCCAGGGAAATATAAACTTGTTGAGCCTTGGCGTCTTCTTCAGTGTTTGGGGCTAAAACGTTTCATAGGGATAGGGAGGACCTCGAATTTCTTCTTCAATCCATTTTATGTCTAGCCTGTTTTGACTAGGGAATAATGTTGTTGCAAATTGTAAAATTTTTGCTTAGAGTGGTGAACAATAGTAATCTCACCATTGGTAGAACATATTCGTTGCATATAAAATATATTTGAGGTGAATAGGTCTTCTTAAGAAGAAAATCGCTATTACTTATCACTAATAATAATGTTGTGTTCACAAAAAGAGATGCAATTAGTAAGATGAGGTATGGTGACTACGTTTTTATGTCTGGATATATTATTTGAATCACTGAGAAACACCTAGAAATCCTATAGACACCCTTGAGAATCACTCTTATAGAGACCTAACAGATTACGAACTGTCTGGGAAGAACAGTGGAAGTAAGAGGGTTTCAAACAGTGTAAGACGTTGAATGTGCTTTGCTGGGTACTGTAATAAACTGAACACATAAACCTGAAATGATTACATGCATAAACACATAACATGCCCACTAACCTGTGTACAGGTATCCTTTCGTCTGTACCTGCAACAATACACACATGTTAACATTACCTCAATGGTAATATAAAATAGGGTGGAATCTTTGTCAGTCATGGTTGTGACTAGTCATAATCAAATAATTCTGGTATATGTCAAACATAAAGTAATTCTTGTCGTTTTCTTCATTTACAAACAAACCTATTATACCCTAATAAATTGTTAATATTACCTTCGCATTATATTAACATTGTCGGCCATGTTTTTTTGACAAAGAACAATAGTGGATGGGTTCAGTTCAATAAATAAAAAAAATGTATTTTTTACATCAAAATTTATGAAAAGAACACGTATTCTATGTGTGTTTCATATCGGTGAATAAAAAAGAAGCAATTATTTTAATACAAATAAAGCAGAAAATTAACTACTAATTAAATTTTAATTTATTGCATATAATTTAACATGTATTTTGACATATAGTTAAAAGATTAGTGTTAACAGAAAATATCAAGTGACATTATGTGTGAACAAAGAAGAATCGTTGAATTTACCTTGGCATAAGCCACAGTGCATTGTACGCCATGACTCTTTGATGAAGGGAAGTTGTAGACTGGCACGAGCATGCAAAGAACTTTAGGGAGTCCAAGAGTTCACTTACACAGTCCTAGAACAGAGTGGCCAACCCCATTATGACTTCTTTTTACTTCATTATATAACCAAACAAATTTGTTAAATGTTTCATAAAAATTGAAATTTTTTTTGATAATTATTTTGTTTGAAAGTTTTCTTTTTACACTGTTTAGTGATAAATTTTATTCTTATTGCTTTATGGTTTACATTAATAAGGAATTGAGAATAATAGTTATAATTTAAAATAAAACATATATTTTTTTTTAAATAACTTCCATGAAACATATTAAATTTGTAAATATCTTAAAATAAAACATGTGTGCATATTACATTTGACTGCCTTCCATGGACTACATGCATATGCATGTAATTTTGTCAATACCTATTACAGAAATACATATATTTCTTATTTAAATTAGAATTACAATAAGAAATTCACTACTTATCAATAACTTAATAGTTACACCTTCTTAATTTACAAAGAATGTTAAATTAATGTTATCACATTTTTAGGTTAGCTAAGTCGTAATTGCTTCATATATGCCTTAATACTGTATTATTTATCTTAATACTCCATTATTATTATTATGAAGTATAATTATGTACAACTTTATTATGGTACATATCAAAAATGTTTTTGTTTTATTAATGTTACTAAATTATAAGAAGTATAAGTTCCATAATTCATTTTAAAAATTTTATGGAGATATTTCTTCATTCATTTTAAATCACAGTAATGTATAATAGAAGTTAATTAAAAATATCTTAATTCAAAACATATTTCTAATTAAAACAGGTCTAATTTTTATGTAAAATATTCTGGAACAAATATGTACTGTTCATAAAGTAGATAGTTATACTTCATAAATAATCAATAATAAGCATTTAAAATCTTCTTTAACATTATGTTTAATCTATATCTATAATATTTTATTTTAGCGGAAAGATACAAAATGTGTTAACAAAAAAAATGCTAATGTAAAACTTATCCGCCATATTCATGGAAAGTAATCATAAGTAATTGTCTAATTATTTTCATATCCCATAAATATTAAACTGTTTAAGTACTTATTGTACGGCACAAATAAGTTAGAAAGAAAATTGTACTTACTTTTTGAAGTTATCATTGAATAAAATTCTAAATTATTAAAACATCTTTTAAAAGCACTCCTGAACGCATAACACTTAATTGTTGAATAATGGCGACAGTTTTGTTCTATTTATAGCCGTCTTAAAGTAAAAATTATTTTTATATAGAAATTGATTTGTTTAGATGATTCTTTAAAAAAAAAATTTGGATTGAACTATGCTCAACTGTACTATAATTAAATGTATTATCAAAATCATGAATAATCAATTTAACTAAATGTTTTTTTTTTTCAAATATGGTAGGTCATTTTACAATATAATGAAAATGTAATAAATACTTGTAACTTTATTATTATATGTCGTTACTTTAGTAATAATAATGATAATGATGATGACGTTACAATATTCAGGTCATTATTTTTCTGCTAAATGCAAAACTTCATCTTTAATATGTAGTTAAGAGTTGGTTTGTGGTATTACTAACCACCATTTGTTTGCATGAAAATTATACTTTTATGCAACGTTGTCATCTTGTAGCTTTATCACTATTATTCCAAATATATGCACAATAAGTAACCTAAAATTCCTATTGATATATACTTGTACTTAATTTTGTATGACAATACAACTGATCCAGAAATAGACTAGTATTGCTCCTGAGGGACCATGGAAGACAGTAACCATATGTATGTGGAACATTTTGGTTATAAATTTATTAATATATACATTATATTCATCGATTACAAGATGTTAGTCTTTTTTCCCCTTTTCTTATCGTGGTTTGAACATTTATGATATTGTATGTAGATCAAATAACTACCTTTAATTAACACTTCATAATATTGGTTTAAATTTGACTGAACTTACCAGTTCAATTCTTGTTGAACAATTTAATTTATCTTTAAATAATACAGATATAAATAATTTGCAAAATAAAGACATGTTATGTAAAGAGTAAAGAGAGTTAAGAGTTACTCTTTTCAACTTCTACTAATATAAAAAGTTATGAACTGTTTCTGTATAATACCAATAAACTGGTGATAGTATTAAATAGAAAATTTCAATTTTCTATAATTACTGAAAGAATAATTAACTAGAAGATGTATGAATAATTTGGTTTTCGTGTAAATACCTAGAAACAAAGGAACATCTGAGGATAAGTTCGTAAACAATTTAAAAATGTGGAACCTATGCAAACATCTTGAAGTTTCGAGCTTTATTTTTGCACAACCCAGGTTGGTAAAAAAATCGAGCAAAACAAGAAAAGATCGAAACTAAACTTTGATTCGTAAAGAATACTATATCTTCAAAAGGGTAAACTCCTCTTTTGTGGAACATCGATAAAAAATTTTTCAACTTAACTACTACAAATAGCAACAGTAGTTGATATTAAACGAAGAATGTAAAACTTCTAGAACAGGTAGAAACCTTTCATCACATTATATGGAATTTGATTGGGGAGGATAAAGATTTTTGACCAATTATACCTGAAACTAAAGAATTAAGGGATACTTCTCTATCTGTTTTTATGAAGGCCATTAAAGAACTTAAAATCTGAAGTTCGATTTAGTTACAAAAATGAGATGTACAATATGATAGGTATGAAAGATTAGTGTACTAAGTGCATTAAAATTTAGGCCCTCTGTTAATTATAAGTTTAGTACATGTAAGATTGATCAACGATTTCAAGATCCTTTAACTATTGAAATGATTATAACCACATGTAAACAAATGATACTGTCTACTGTTTTCAGTTGATAAGTTATTTTTAAGATTTAAATGTTTTTTTTATTTTTTATTTTATTACAACTACCCATTCAAGTAACAAGTAATATTGATAAGTGATACGTAACAAAATGAAATAAAAGAGTGGAGAAACCACCCATTGGTGGTACTTCATATAAATTATTCTGATCACTGGAAATCAGTTAGTATTGCTGAGTAAATCTCAGGGCCAACATCTTTTTAGCCTTCTGGTAGGGTTGGGTGGGAATCTGTGGGATGATAATTGCTGAATTAAAGGGTTTAGGTTGGAGGTTAAAGATTCATGAAATTTGCGTTATCGTGATCGTTTCTTGGTGGATAAAAGGATTTTTTAAATCGTTATGAATTGTATCATTAGAAATATAAAAGGGAGCTTCTAGAATTTTTCAGAGGATTATGGATTGGGCTGTGATTTAAAGGCTATCAATATATATATTGCATATTTGTCGACTTTGTTTGTGTTGGATGTGTTTACTGTGTAGTTATGTCTTAAGTAGGATGAATAGCTTTATATATTGTCAGATAAATGTGAATCAACAGTAGACTGAAGTAACGTGGCCCGCTCATAAGTAAAATGGGTGCCAAATAACAAATGGGCCAAACAACTTTCCGTTCCTAGAACAGCACTAAATGTGAAAAGTATAAGTGTTTGTGTTGGTAATATGTTTCACACTCTTAATTAATGGTACAAATGATTCATTAATATGCATGTATTACTACAGTACAACAAAACAAAAATCAGTTGGTTGCAATGAGTTTAATATTATATTTACTTATTAGTATAGTTGAGATAGGCCACCCCAGACTTTTTTCGTTTTTATTTCCACATGTTTCATTGACCAGTAAGAGACAGGTTAAGTGAATACAGGTAGAGTGCAGATTTAAGGAAGTTATAAGTTACTATTCTCAACTTTTACTAATATGTGAATTTTCGGCATTTTTCTACACAATACTATTAACATGATGACATTATTAAATGCAAAGTTTCTATTTTCTATTATTATTAGAAGAATAATGAACTAAAAGATGTGTATCTCATTCAGGTTGTATACGCCGTACCGTATCTCGATCAAATCTTCGTATATTGAAACGAAATTTGGTTCAAAATTTACGTCGCATATAGAAATATTCTTATCCTGGTACGTTCGTAAGTCGAGGTACCATTGTATTTACATATTTTCCCTCAATATTTAAGGATTGTATGTATGTTTTTGGACGGTTGGATGTATTACTGGGGTTTATGTTATTTCTGGGCAAATTGTTTAGCTTCACAAGTAGTTCGACATATGAGCATAGTTCTGGTACGAATTAAACCCATATGACGATGTACCAGTATATATCCTTCAAATCAGGAATTCAGCATTAATAACTTGTGAATAAGGGGGTCGAGTAGGGCTCCCATAATTGATGCATTCGTATCAAACATGATAACGTTTTGCTGTGGAATGAAGGATTTACAATGTTTCATATTTCTTCCACTGAAACAAAAATTATTTGGTACCATTTAAAACAACTCATTAATTAATAGTTTAGTTCATATTATAATGAATCTAATGCATTATAATAGTTAATCATGAGTATTACAATAGAAAATATTATATATTGACACAAAATAAATTTGTGATGGAATCAAACGTATTGCCTCTCAGAATTAAAATTCAGACAGTTTAATGCATAGATGTTTGTCAGGTTTTTGTTTAATAATATTTTTAAAACACTGGATTTCTCGAAGCATATGAACGCCAACACTGTTGCTGAAGGGAGATCCCTATCAATTTCCCCATTAGCTTTAAAATTTAAGCACATCATATAAGAAGAGGAACATGTTAAATTGAACAAAGAATAGAGAAAACTAACTTTGGAAAACATTGATAGATTTAATGAAAAGGAACCAGAGAAGTATTGGTATACTATTTCACAAAAGAAAAGTGGTGATGAAATAAGATATCCTTTATTATCAAAACTAATGCTGACTTTGCTGTCATTAAATCATTCTTCAGTTTGTGTTTAAAGGATTTTTTAATTGTTGAATAAAATAAAAACAATAAATCGATCTTGTTTTGAATACTGACATGATCAATTCATTGTTATATTCCAAGTTTTTTTTTTAAAAAATACTGATAGCATAATATGTAATCCTGATGAAGAATTAATAACTAAGATGAAGGAGGAAAATTTATATGGCACATCAGATGAAAAGACTTACATTTTAGAAGGGTTTAGTCTATGTTTATTGTAATTATTAATTTTCAATGTAATTAATGAAATATGTTTCCGATTTGATACTTTAAAGATTTGAAAACAGCTATTAAACTTAGTATGTTTTACACAAATTTTCTGGCAACCTGAGTCCAGGTTAGCTCAGTGGCATATATTCTCTTCTGGACTGATAGATTTTGGTTCAATATCCTCTGTGGCCCTCGATTGATTATTCATGGGGAAGTGAATAAATCTGACCACTTATCCCTCAGAGAGGATGTTGAGATGTCGGTTTCGAGTCTGTACAATGTCAGGTACTCGTTAGAGATCCCTGCTCTAAATAGACTTGAGTTAGGCTAAATTTAGAATTCCTAATTTCGAATCAATCCTTCATTGTGTGGTGTCACAAAAGGCCCATGTGTTTTCACTTGTGGAACTTTTGTGCAAACTACCTGTAAATAGGTTAGGTTACAGTGGCCGTCCCGAGAGAGAACACACATAGGCCGCAAGCCAGCCCCTTGTGATACCACAAAGATACCTGTAAATAAACAAGAGCTATCTTATCTTAGCATTTCTGACACCTTTTATGAATTTCAAATGGCCCCCTGTTCACCAACAAAGGTCACAAGGAGCCAGGTTATGGTTTGTGTGGGTTCTCTTCTTAGCAGTCACTGCAACGTACCTCACCAAAAATAGTGTTTCGTTCTGTCCATAAATATAACTGTTACCCTCAGGGCATGAATAATGAATCCATACCCCCCTCCTTGTCTTAAACCCCTGATTATTTCCCTTAATTCCCCCTATTTTAGTTTAAAACTAAATTTTCAAGCAGTTTTGTTAAACAAAAAATAATGTTTAAAGAGTCATTGTGACAGGCATGATTGATATATTATTGAGAGTTATAAAACGGGATCATCAGAAACTATGAGTTAATTATAAGTGCACAACTTATAATTATTATCACTAGTTTAACACCAGTCGCTTTAACGACGGATATAATAACTTTTTGATACTTTTATATATTTATTCTAAATTCTTAAAGAGCGTAGGTTATATAAAAACTGTAATTTGAAAAGAATTTGATAAGTATTATTTATAAAAGTAAATTAACAACCTATACAATTTGCTTCTCCTTGAAAATGATGTATTTTAAAATATACTTCCATGATTCTTTTAAAAACAGGACAAATATATTTCCTTTGACATTATTCTAATTAACGATAATTTTGTACTACTTGTGAATAGCACTTTTAGGCTTTATCGCAAATGACTCATTTCAATAATGTATCTAACCGTAAAATAATATTTATCTATATATCCATTCATTCTGTCCATTGCGAGTTTTTGGCTCTGGAATTGTTTATACCCCGTAACACAGGAAACATTTTTTTTTAACGGCTATAGCGTTGTTGTATGCACACGTTACCATTTGTTCACCGATGTTAAGCTATATTGGGCGTGATTAACTGTTGGATGGGTGACATAATATGTCGTCCACATTTAATGGTAGCTATACCATAAAACGAGCCGTAGGAAATCCCCTTTGAGACTATAAAAGAAAGAGACTGTAAATGTGAGCGATAATAGATTAAAAAAATTCCACAAGTATAGCAATTAGTCTAGGATAAACAAACAGTTTTTATAGCCTTATTGATCTTTGCCGCGATTGAAATTTCATGATTTTTTTTTTTATAAATTGCTAATTATTTGATCCATATTTGGTCAAATTTTCATGGTTATTTAACAAGCCATTTAGCGTCAAAAAAACATTTTCTGAAAATAGAAACTGTCCTGTAACGCCCCTTTGGTGAATGTAATTTTAAAAAATATTATCTTATCTCATCCTCCACATAACGTTCTATTTTTAGGTATAGTTTTATTTTGATCCGTCAAACGATATGGCTTGTATCCCTCTCACAAGCTTTGAGACTGAACTACGTCAAAATTTTACATTTTTTAAAAAATATATATATATTTGCCGTTGCTTTAAAAATCTGAATATATTTTTCGTTTATTGCATTTGTAACCTCAAAATAATGCCAAAATTTCAAAACTCTAGAATTTGCAGTTTAGGAACTGGTTTTTGGCAAAAAAAGTGACTTCCCGTTATGCATAATTCCTCCCAAACAATAGGGATCATCTACGCTATGGGGCCCATTTTCGAGTAAAATATCAACTTGATCCATCAAAGATTCTGGACCGTAGCGTGGTAACACGTAATGCTAACATACTCACCCACCCACAAACACACAGACATCATCACAAAAACATCATAAAACGATTTCTGAGACCTCAAAACATATAATTCCGTCAACATTTTGAGATCGAATTTTTTTACGATCAGTATACTTTACTTATAGTAAAGTAAAAAAATAGAGATCATATTACTTGAATTAGATATTACGAATACACAATGAGGAGTAATAATAACAGGAAAACAAACTGGTTAAAACAAAATTGTAATACTTTCAATGTATCTATAGACGTATGTATTTATAATGTTTTACATACTTTCTTTTCATGCATATTTATATAAAATAATAATTTAATTGGTACATCTTTAACAAAATATACATGTAAATATTTACAGAAAAATCATTGTACAATTATTGTAAATACAATTTTGAAAAATAATGATAAAGCAAGAGTTGGATGACGATACAATTGACAGTCCAGGGTAGGATGATTATTTGAGAACAGTGGATTTCGGGTTTAGTTAGGGAATAGTTGACGAACTTTACAATTTATCACTCTTAACACTGGAAAGGCAAGAGGTAGAACAGAATAAGGTGAACAATTGAAACTGGAGAAGATAGATAGAGATGGAGAGAGAGAGATAGATAGAGAGAGAGATGAAGAGTGAGAACAGATGGAGAGAGAGAGAGAGAGAGAAAGAAAGAGTGAGAGGAGAGAGAGAGAGACACAGAAAGAGAGAGTGAGAGGAGAGATGGAGAGAGAGAGATGAAGAGAGAGAAAGAGTGAGAGGAATTCAAAATTTGACAAATTTATTTTAAAATTCGACATATACAATTTTCTAAAACTTGATATATTTATTTGTTTTATGGTTTATCGGTTTTCTATTTATTTTGGATTGATTTGAGAGTCCAGTGGGTTATTGCGTTTACAATTTCTATGTTTAATACGGTATATAATTTGTGATGTTCTAAGTGGTAACAATAATTGATTAAAACAAATTGCTGTTTTCTCACCAAGGTGTAATAAACACCTCCGATACATAATTACAACCAAATACGTGTCGTTATATATATATAAATAAATATTGATAAAAGTATCGACCGTGGAATAGAAACAAAACCAAAGTTTATCGGGACTCGGTCAGTTCTTCAGGTTCAAATTAAACTCTCATTGCCAACGTTTTGGTTTTTATTTAAAACCTTTTTCATAGGCAGAAGTATAAATTTTGAAACAGAAAAACTAAGTATTACATTACAAATTATTTTTCTTTGTAAAATAATTTGTAATGTAATACTTAGTTTTTCTGTTTCAAAATTTATACTTTTGCCTATGAAAAAGGTTTTAAATAAAAACCAAAACGTTGGCAATGAGAGTTTATTTTAACCTGAAGAACTGACCGAGTCCCGATAAACTTTAGTTTTGTATATATATATATAAAGCAGAGTGTGTGTGTGTGTGTGTGTGAGAGAGAGAGATAATAAAATATTTTAAACAAAAAGAAAAAACAGAAAGTTTTAAGATATATATATATATGTTACAAAGACGGTATATAATTCACTGAAAAGAATTACAATGAAATGAAAATAATATAACATATTATATTGCATTCACCTACGGCTACTTCAATTACCTTCAAACATAACAACAATACAAAAATCAAACAGTCTTCGAATATTTTTCAAATTCAGAAACACTTAACAGCTACTAAAGAAAAAAAAAATTGAAACATTCAGTTTAAAACAGGAATAAGTATGAAGTTATTTTTTTTAATTAATGAAATAATGAATGAATGAAGTACAGTGTGTCCCTGCCTTTTCTATGTATGTATGATATATAGTAATAATGGTATATATAGTAAATGAATGCCCAATGAAATGATGAACAATTTGAAAAGTGTATGGTTGATTGATAGACAACGCTTACAAGACACCGACGCACCTAAATAGATGAAAATTTTACAGTTTTTACTTATAATGACATGGATATCGAGAAACAAGGATTTTTTTTTTAAATTTACTTGCGATGTATGTAAAATTGAAAACAATTCCTTCATTCTAAAATAATGGATATCCAAATATTCAGATCAAAATATCTTACGGATGACTTTATTTATAAAAACCATATAAAAATACATAGTTGATTAAACATTGAACTGTCAGTTTTATAAATTTTTCTTTGTAACTTCAGCAGAGCTTTCAAAATTTAGAGTTTCCTAAAACTGTGTGACCAAAGTCCCAGATTCGTAATATATTCCAATCAAAAAAAGTGAAACTATAGTTTTTCTAATTTATAAAAAGATTTTACATAAACACGTGAAATAACAATCAATGATCAAACCACAATATGAAATGGGAAAGCAAGACTAAAGATCTTTCAACCATAACAAGCGGTATTCGTCAGAGTCAAAAACCCAACTGACGAGTCAAAAAGGTATAAACGAATATACGATTAAAGTTACAACTAGAAAACACAAAAAAAAAGAGACTAACACTCACGATTCTTGATCATTTCGGCTTTCTTGCCGTCTTCAGGAGAGGAGAAAAATACAGGTGTGGAGACATAAAAGCGTCCGCTTCTGTGCTTCTTCATTTTCTCCTCCCCTGAAGATGACAAGAAAGCGAATGATCGAACATTGTGAGTGTTAGTCTCTTGTTTGTGTTTTCTAATTTTAATTTCAATTGATATTTGTTCACTTCGAGATCTGGTTGTGTTTCATTCGATTGCACACCATTCCATAAGTAAAAAAAAACTGTACGTTACATTATATTTAATATAGAGGTGTTTTTTGTCTATTTCTTTTCTTTTTTTTTTTTTGTCGTAATGTCAAATAAACAAATATATAATCAATTAATGGTAAAAAATAATATAAGATTTCTTTTAAAAGGAAAATCGAATTACAATTTTTATTAAACATACTCTGGTAATAAATACAATTATTTTTATGTTAAAACACCATTTTATTCCCTATCATTTCATTTCTCTGTTTTTTTTTTCACTAGGATTATGATACAACTAAAACACTACCTGTTTTATGTATCTTAAACATAGCACTTCTTCTGATGAGAACTTTATTACATTGACCCCTTTGTTAATACACGTTAATACACATCTATCAATGAACAAACCACAATATGAAATGGGGAAAAAAAGACTAATAAGATTTTTCAACCGTAATAAGCGGTCTTCGTCAGAGTCAAAACCCAACAGTCGGGTAACCGACAGCTTGTTACCGTTTGAAAGATCTTAGTCTTTTTTGCCCCATTCTGTTTTGTAGTTTGACTTATTGCTATATTTAATAACATATTGACATATATATTATTGTTATATATTGACATTTTGATATTGATATTATATATATTGACATATGGTATATATTGTCAATATATAGACATATTGTTATTTCACGTGTTTATGTGAAATGTTATAAACATCTATATTCGAACACGGAGATCAGATTTCAATGGATTTATAAAAACTGTAAGTTAAAACCGGGCACATAACAGAAAACTATATTAACAACATTCGTTTAAATACAAACAAAACTCAGAATCTTTTTCTATTATGTGTCATCTTTGAACTTCGAGGTGGGAGAGGGAACAAATCTAATGACCACCCAGGGCGACAAAAAAAAGTTGCTGCACCTCTGCTTAAATATAATATATATATATATGTAAGGTATTGTTTTCTTGACCACAAATTAATAACAAACACTTTTTCTTCTTCTCGGAATTTGGTTGGTTCGGTAATAGAAGCTAGTCTTGATTTATAGCCCTGAGGATATCTTAAAATAAAGACGAAACGTTAGCAAAAAGGTGATTCCTTATATAAACCCTGACCAAATTCCGAGAAGAAGAAAAAGTGTTTATATATACATATATATGATCAAACCACAATATGAAATGGTAAAACAAGACTAAGATCTTTCAACCATAATAAGCGGTCTTACTGTTGAAAGATCTTGGTTTTGTTTTCCCATTTCATATGGTGGTTTGATCATTGATTGTTATTTCACTTGTTTGTATGAAATCTTTATATATATAGAGGAAGATTTCATTAAAAAGGAGGTCACTGATAACACAAATAATAAGTAAGCAATTATCAATTATGAAATTCTATAAAATTTGTTGATAACAGCATTCTTCATAAGATCTCAAAAAGGATTTCCTGTTTCCTGAATGGTTGTCCTTTTTACATATTTATTGACTTTAAACCAACATTTTATATATATATATATATATATATATATATAAATATATTATATATATATAAAGCAACCTTTTTGAGGTTGCTGGACTTTTTGAGTGTCATCTGGTCAGAAATACAACTCTTTAATATGACATTTCGAAAATTATACTTTGATTTTCAAAGATTGTAAAGAGTGTAGGAGTTAGATAGGTAGGTTTTCGAGATGAATGTATTATTTTTTGTACTTACTTCAATCAACATTTTTGTACATTCCTATTGTCCTAATCAAAAGATCATTCGGTTGGACCAAATATATAATAAATTTATTAACCTACTGCAAGTTAATAGACAAAGTATTAGTTGTGCAATCCGTAATTGTGTGGTATTTACTCATTCTGAGGTAAAATGGATAAACCAACAAAAGTCTCCACACAAATGAAGTTTTATTCAACGCGTTTCGAACACTTTGTATTCATCATCAGGAAGACACGAATGATGTGGTACTCAGGAGTTGTGTTCACTGGACCAACCCGTCAGTACCACATCCTTCGTGTCTTCCTGATGATGAACACAAAGTGTTCGAAACGCGTTGAATAAAACTTCATTTGTGTGGAAACTTTTGTTGGTTTATCCATTTTACCTCAGAATAGACAAAGTATGTTATGAATTTAATATGTGATTACTGTAACCCCGTAACTGGTGTTTATTCCTGTACATTCTGTTTACAAATCTATGATTTGCAACATTGGATCTTTTTGATCAATGGTTCTGAGTCTTAGCTTCCATACAACTGAACAATTAGGTAAACATTTAAATAAAAACCTTAAATATAGGGGAAAAAAATCACAGCATAGTTAGTATATAGTAATTAGTTCTAAAAGCGCTTAGAAGTAAAACTCTTTCTAACAATAACAAATTGAATAAAGGCTATATCACAAATAGAGGAAGGGGAGTTGAACATTTGGAAATTCCAACAAGGCTCTTGGAGGAAATTTAAACTTCATTTGCAACTGGAGGTAGTTTTTCATAGCGAGTTCAATGATGGAGGTGAGGTCACTGATGACAGACGCACGGTCAGGACTGTTGAGAAGGTCTTTGATAGCTGATAAACGATCTTTGAAGAAGATATCAGCAGTGAAAAGATATTTGATGGTTGTTAAAGCCATGTTGGAAGTTTGCGGTAGTTTAAAACCGTTATTGATACTCCAGTTGTAGATTTCTAAAGACGTTTTATGAGAAAGTATATTGTGAGTGATGTGAGAAACTAAAGATTGAACTAGATTAGGAACAAGAAACCTATCAGAAATGAGAATCATTTCAAGCAGTACTGTTGTTGATTTGGGGAGGCGACAGGTACAGTCGTGTTGCGACAACAATACCATACTTGATAAACAAGTTTCAGAGATTTCAGTTAACTTCACCTCCTCTGATGATGCTTCAATAAAACCTCCACGAAACATTGCTTCAAACATGGGGTATTTTTCGCACATTTTATCTTTTTGAGCTTCCACAATAGATCCATCATCTAAATTAAAAACAATGTCATTTTCCTTTTGCTCCTCCTCAACTGATGAACACGACTTATCGCAAACCTGAAAAACACATATCCTTTATCATTATTATTATTATTAATTACACACAAAATTAAATCACATTCCTATTTGACTTTGACTATGTCTCCAAAATGATTCTTAACCAACACATGATTATGTTGGTCTCCTAGTGTTATCATGCATGCTGTTTGCACCGAAAGTCGAACCTAAATGGTTTAACCTATTTATAGGTTAACCTATATAAACCTATATAATAGGTTTAACCTATTGGTTATGATCCTAAATGTTTGACTTTTTAATTCAGATAGAAAAAAATTCATCATGTCATTTTTAAAGTATTATTAAATTTAGTGATTTATAAATTTCATTATTGTTAAATCATAAAACCATCAGTACAGAAACCTCTAATATATTTGATACACTATAAGAACCTCTATTTCAAATAAACTTATACAGCGATTTTAACTAAATCGCTTGGGGGGGGGGGGGGGTGTCAGAGTAGTCCAGTGGCTTACGTGCTCTGGACTCTCGATTTATGATCTCCACTCTGCCCCTCGATTTATTCACGTGGGAAGTGAAAAACATCTCAGCACTTCGTCTATCAGAGAGGACGATAAAACCGCTGGTCCTGAGCCTGTACGATGTCAGTCACTTGTTAAAAATCTGACTCTAAATACTTGAGTTGAGGAGAAATTTAGGATTCGCAATATTGAATGTTCATTGCGTAGTATCACAAAAACCAGTCTTTAGCGTATTTTTTTTTGAACATATACCACTTTATTGTATAACATGCAGTATACACAGTCATACTGCATAAATACAGTCATACAGTATAAACAGTGTCAAATATAACATCTGAGTATATACAGTACAATGTTTAAATATTTACAACAAGTCAGATTCAATTCGATTTATAAACTTAATAAAAGTTCCAGGAATGTCATTTAGTAAAAGCTCCTGTTTTGCTGGTGGCTATACTATACCAATTGTAATTATTCCTTATAAGTCTTTTGTGCATGTGTGTTCTTCTTTTATTGTTTGGTATGGCCATTGCAACCTAACCTAATCCCTGTAAAGTTGTTCGCACATAACTATAATAGGAGAGAGGCTAGGTTAGCTCAGTGGTTAACGTACTCACCTCTGAGCTGGTAGTCCGGAGTTTGATCACCTGGCCCTCGATTTATTTACGTGGAAGGTGAATAAATCTGAGTACGTCGTCCCTCGTTAACTGTCGGACTTTAAACTGTCGGTCCCGAGCCTGTACGATGTCATGTACTCGTTAAAAGATCCCCTACTCAAAATACACTTTAGTTAGGCAAAATTTAGGACTCCCAATGTAGAATCACCGGATCAATCAAAAAGCCGGTAAACAGCTGACACTATCACCCGCTAGGGGATCAGTTGAAACAATAATAATGAAAAACTATAATGGGAACCTAATAACAAAGATCCTTACTTTTTAGCCCTAAAAAAGCTTATAAATTTCAATAGGTTTATTATCATTGGATAAGTAACTTACGGAAAGAGCTTTCTGTGGATTGGTGACGCGTAACGTTTCCATGAGCATTATGATAGCAGCAACTCCGTCGTTGATGCGGGTGTCCAGAGAGTCGATAAGGCAGTCAAGTCCATGGTTGAGGATGAGCAGCTTGTTGAGGATATGCGGTTGTCTGGAACAATACAGATTCAGTTAGGGCACCATGTCCACTCAAATACAGTAAGAGCAAGCTTTTCCAGATGTCAGATTTTTATGGGATTAAATATAAAATATAAGTGTTGCTTTTTAAAAAATCGTTGAAATAATTGATAGATTAATAAAGAGTAACACATTTTATTCAGAACTTAACTGATTAAGGATATTGTCTTTTCCAAAATATATTCGATAATATTTGTTAAGAAATATTATCGAATCCTCTCTGAGTAAATTTAATAGATCAGATATTATAAACATTAGTAACGGTTTGTTCAAACTTGACGACCAGTCTTAACGACAGCCATAGCCTCATCTAAGAGGGTTGACAGCTAGCGGATAGTTTTTTACTCTTTCTTACTGTACTCCTTTGTTTCCCCAAACATCCCTCCCGAGACTATTGTCCTTTCCTGCACTTACACCCTTTTAAAATACTCTCTTCCCTCCCATTCCTCTCAACCCTACTACCACGCTATAGTATTACTACTAAGCACTACCAGTTACACAATCAAAACAGTTTATATAAATAAGTTAGCATTTTGACTAATTTATACACAGATCATCAAGTTCCTACAAAATAAAAACAAAAACTCTTGGTACTTCTGATTCAAGCTTCAATTGTGAATAGCAATCTCTCATACTAGTATTAGTACTAATATTATTATGCTAATATTGAATTGATTTTTAATAGTTAAATTTATCGTTAATCATTGAATTAATTGTTAATAATTGAATTGATCGTTAATCATTGAATTGATTGTTCATAATTGAATTTATCGTTTATAATTGAATTGATCGTTATCATTGAAGAGATCGATAATCATTGAATAGATCGTTAATCATTGAATTAATCGTTAATCCTAATAATTTAATAACAATTATTTGAATTGAATAGATCGTTAATCATTGAATTGAATGTTCATAATTGAATTTGTCGTTAATCATTGAATAGATTGTTAATCATTGAATTAATCGTTAATCCTAATAATTTAATAACAATTATTTGAATTGAATAGATCGTTAATCATTGAATTAATCGTTAATCATTGAATTGAATGTTCATAATTGAATTTGTCGTTAATCATTGAATAGATCGTTAATCATTGAATTAATCGTTAATCCTAATAATTTAATAACAATTATTTGAATTGAATAGATCGTTAATCATTGAATTAATCGTTAATCATTGAATTGAATGTTCATAATTGAATTTGTCGTTAATCATTGAATAGATTGTTAATCACTGAATTAATCGTTAATCCTAATAACTGAATAAAGATTATTTGAATTGAATTGATCACTAATCATTGAATGGAATGTAACCATTGAATAAATCGTTAATCATTGAATTAATCGTTAATCCTAATAATTTAATAACAATTATTTGAATTGAATAGATCGTTAATCATTGAATTGAATGTTCATAATTGAATTTGTCGTTAATCATTGAATTAATCGTTAATCCTAATAATCCTGAATAAAGATTATTTGAATTGAATTGATCGCTAATCATTGAATGGAATGTTACCATTGAATAAATCGTTAATAATTGAATTAATCGTTAATCCTAATAACTGAATAAAGATTATTTGAATTGAATTGATCGCTAATCCTTGAATGGAATGTAATCATTGAATAAATCGTTAAACCTAATAACTGAATAAAGATTATTTGAATTGAATTGATCACTAATCATTGAATGGAATGTAACCATTGAATAAATCGTTAATAATTGAATTAATCGTTAATCCTAATAACTGAATAAAGATTATTTGAATTGAGTTGATCACTAATCCTTGAATGGAATGTAATCATTGAATAAATCGTTAAACCTAATAACTGAATAAAGATTATTTGAATTGAATTGATCGCTAATCATTGAATGGAATGTACATCATAAATTTAATGAATAATCGTTAAACCTAATAACTGAATAAAGATTATTTGAATTGAATTGATCACTAATCATTGAATGGAATGTTACATTGAATAAATCGTTAAACCTAATAACTGAATAAAGATTATTTGAATTGAATATGATCACTAATCATTGAATGGAATGTTAGCATTGAATAAATCGTTAAACCTAATAACTGAATAAAGATTATTTGAATTGAATTGATCGCTAATCATTGAATGGAATGTTAGCATTGAGTAAATCGTTAAACCTAATAACTGAATAAAGATTATTTGAATTGAATTGATCGCTAATCATTGAATGGAATGTTAGCATTGAGTAATGGTTAATCATTGCTGCTTTCTCACCTGACTACCAGAGGAATCGTTACCGCCACCACCGTTTTGATTCTCGTGTCACCCGAAGACAGTTTGTGAGCCATCTCGCCCTCACCGAGGGCCGACTCTGCCGACTGCACCAGACAATTCAAGATTGTCCGCCCTGCTGTATACAGGTTATCGCAGTCAGAACAGTTCACATGACGTTTCACGCACAACTCTCTGTGTATACTGACAATGCTTTCCTCTTCCATTAAATCGTTGAAGTAACTTTTACACCTACACCAAAAAAAAGAAATCAGTATAATACAAGATATTGGTTGGAAGAATAAAATTAAAAATAATAATGTTTTTACATAGTAAAAAATAACAAGTATACATTAACTAGTGATGGGACGAGTACTCGGAATCCAAATATCAGACCTTATTGAGTTATTGAAACCGAAATCGGAGAACCACCGATTCTGAAAACGATTCTTTGGAATTTATATGTTTCAAACTTTATTTTCAACTCCAGGTAATAATAAAAAACAGAAAATTTTGTTTGACAATTTAAAATATAGGTATAATCTATAGATTTTAAAATCGGAAGTATCATTATATCTAAAGAAGTAGTTGAGAACATGTACAGTGGAAATAAATTGCAACGCTAAATGTTTTTTTTTATTTATTTTTTGAGTGGGCTGAGAGACTGACGAAGTCTGCCCTTCGATGCTGATTCCTTGAGAGGATCATTCCTTTTTGACACTAAATGATTATGCGACAGAATAAATAGATACAGGATTGTGATTGATACTTGTTAAAACGGACTTCAGTCTTATATAGAGTGGCTGTTATCCACCTGGATTTTAAACTTTATATTAATTCTTAGCTAGTACACTTTCAAATTTTAATGTTCACACACACACGCGCACACAAATATATATATGTGTGTCAGTGGCGTACCTAGAACTTTTGCCGCCCGGGGCAATCTCCAGTTTGCCGCCCTTTCTACTATAAGTTAATCAAATAGTGGTTTTTATAAATTAATACACATAAATAAATTATTAAGTTATTTAATCAATATTAATTAACTTTACACAGAGTGAATTTTTTAGACATATTTGTATGTACTCGTAAACATATTTATATAATATCTACTCTTCTAGCTTTCATACTAGTAAAATCGTGTATAATGCTCTCAAAATTTATATTATTTGTAATTTCTTGTTCTATTGACAATATTGCAAGATTTTGTAGTCTTAATTGACTCATTGTAGAACGAAGATAATTTTTTATCAACTTCAATTTTGAGAAGCTTCTTTCGCAACTTAGCGACACTGATTGAAATTGTTAAAAAAATTCTTAACAAAATTAAAATGTTGGGAACAGAATTTTCCAGCCTATACTGCTGAATAAACTTTAGCAGATCAAGAGGGCCCTTCTCCCCGTTTTTCCAATGTTTTGCCTCTTCTTTTAGTGTAGGTACAGCCATAAAAACCTGGATCCTTTTTCTTTCAATATGGAACTGTTCTTTATCAATGTCAATCAAGTCATTTATTTGACATTCAAATTCTTCATTTAGTAGGTTACACGGTATTATACACGAATAATTTCTTACAAGGCCATGCAACTGATCGAAGCGTTCTTTTATTTCCTTTATAATTCTGTACACAGATGAAAACATTTCTCTTCGTACTTCTTCTTCTAAGGATAGCCCCACGTCTTGCGAATTATGTCAAGCCGCCATCTTGCACCCTACTCTGCATTTCTACCTCTTGTTCTTGAATTAGAATTCAAAATTTACACTAAAATGCATTTATATACACCGAGGAATAATATTCGAAATCATATAGTTTATCATAATTTATATAAATCAAATATTAAACTTATAATAATCATTTGTTATTCAAGAAAGAAAATAAATATGAAATGAATAAGTTGCTTTTTACAACTATAAGTAAATATAAAAATGCCGCCCCTAGGTAAGTGCCGCCCGGTGCGGACCGCACCCAACCCCCCCCCCCCCCCCCCAGGTACGCCACTGATGTGTGTGAATTGCTTCAAAGACCTTTGGAGCGATTCACATCTATTCCTGATGACAAGGACAGCGAAATATAGTAGGGAGTTTTAGTGATTTCTTTTCTGTGTGTTCTTTTAAAAATTCTAGTTTATTCAATTCGAAGAATCGTTTCTTCTAATTGGTTATATATATATAAACAGTCACAATTAACAGTTCCTTTTTTATTTCCTGTCATAATATGATTATTTTTTTCTTATAACAAAATTATTTATGCACATTCTCAATAGGTGATTCGTAAATTATGACCTTTAGGTTCATAACCTTCTTTAGGTTATGAAGATAATTGCAGGTATTGGAATCGTGACTCGTATTGGAATCGTTAAAAATGTTGGTATCATCCCATAACTAACATTAATCCAGCATTGTAAATCACCACATGATATGATTAAATGATGAGTAAATGATCATAAAATATAAGTAAGACATCATAAAGATCATGAAAGCATAATAAAATATCAGTAAAAATCAAATAAAACATCATAAAAGGGCAAGTAAGAGAAAGGCATCTTTAAATCTCCTAAATTAATGATTTAATTGGAATAACACCAATATCTTATAGCAACTAATTCAGTAAATTAATATCGTCAATACATAATCATGGAAAAGAAAGATATAATAAGAATAATTGCAGCAATGAATTTAACATTGATATAAAATATAGTAATGGTGTTCTATGATAATACTACACCATGACATTGACTCCATCATCTTGACTCAACCATCACCATAAGTTTGGTAAAGGTGTGAGTTCTGAACAATTCAATTATGGCTTATATACACAGGTGGACAATAAACAATACGGCAATAAGTAAACCAGACAATCAGTTAACCGGCACTCTTTTCGACACCGTCATTTCAAATTTCGCGGGTCACTCACCGCCTGGGTCAAAGTGTCAGCTTGGGTCACTAGCCACTAGCATTTGGGTGGCGTTGTTTTCTACAACAAACTTGAAAGCTCTTCTTACAGTACTTAATTTATGTAAAAAAAGGTTATATTAGCCCAGCCATGGCTCCAGTGAATAACAGTGGTGCTTCTCATGCAGTAAAGAGCAAACATAAGTCATTGTTCATAACAGAAAAGATTGAAATCTTGAAAAAATTCCACATCAAGACATGTAAATGCATATACAAATACATATATAAGTAAATTCCAGTTTGGAGTAACAATAAAGATATGCTTTGTGTAAGTAAACTGAATTAATTTTGTACTTGTGCTTTCTTTACCTGTATTAACCAACTTGTACTTACCTAATAATATATATTTTAAGTTTATGATGAGGTGGCTAGCTACTGGGTTTTGTGTATTATAATATAATAAATGGCTAATCCGGCAATCCCCCCAGGTCCCAATGATTCCGTATTAGAGATAGTCAACCTGTAATATTATCGAATAAAGGGTCTTATTTCAAAAAAGAGATAGCCAAGAAACAACTTCGGATCTCCGTTTATTTCCAGTTGCTCTCTCTCTCTCTCTCTCTCTCTCTCTCCTCTCTCTCTCTCTCTCTCTATATATATATATATAATCAAACCACAACATGAAATGGGAAAACAAGACTAAGATCTTTCAACCGTAACAAGCGCTCTTCGTCAGAGTCAAAAACCCAACTGGCTGACTGTCCGCTTGTTGCGGTTGAAAGATCTTAGTCTTATTTTCCCATTTCTTATTTTGGTTTGATCATTGATTGTTATTTCACGAGTTTATGTGAAATCTTTATATACTCGTATATATAAATTAAATGAAACGATTCCACAAACTAAGTAAACTATATTGATAAAAAGAACACACAGAAATGAAACAGACACTAACTACTATATTTCGATGGCCTCGTCATCAGGAGGATAGAAACGAGTCGCACCGCAGGTAGACAACGACTTTTTCATTTCAGTGAGTTTTTTTTGTCAATATAGTTTATATATATATATATTCATTTACCAATTATTATTTTATTAATATATCCTTGTGCATATAATAAATATCAAATTCAAATTTCAAAAGAACTTAGAAACTTACACTTACAATCTAAATACAATCAAATATCTTAAAACCAAAACGGCTTTTGTGAAAGTTCCAAGAATGTTCATTCAAATTCTTACGAGATATTATGATCCAAAAAAAAACTTAAGCATTGTGTTATTCGCTTTAGAATGTTACAGAGAACTAGTATGTAGATTTGAACAAATCAATCAAAACAAAACAAAACAATCGTGGTGATGTTTTTCTGTTACCAAAATAAGCAGGCACCTTGTAAGTTATGATTACCTGACAATGGCGGAGAGAGCTTTGGTAGCCTTGACAAAGTTCTCGTAATGAACGATGCCGATAGACGTGAGATAGGCGAGCAGTGTGTCGATAGTCTTCTTCAGAGCCAAAGTCTTCAGAGGGTAGTACTGGTAGCTGAGCTGAAGAAGGACTTCGAGAATGCAAGTATCTTGATTAGTTCTATCTCCAAGAGGCACTAAGTCTGGTTTGGTTAAGTTTGTCTTCTGCAATAAAACATTTTCATTAAACTAAAAAAAAAAAAAAATGTTTAACAGTCATCAGAAATGAAGGAAAAGAGTCTCTTAAAAATTAGAGGGATTGAGTTTGCAAAACCCAAGCATCCACTAGGAATGCTTTGAAGCCTTTCACTTTATGTCATCAATAATGACATTAGGAAAAATGACATTATGTTATAATGTCTTAGTCATCCTTTATGCCATTAGGAAAAATGACATTTTTCTTTCTTTCTTTGCTCTCTGATGACATAAAGTGAAAGGCCTCAGAGCATTTACTATTTCTGTTGCTTTCATTTGTCCTTGTAGTTTAAACTTCATTGACTGCATCACGTCTTTATTTGTTGATTTTTCTACAAAATGAAGGTTTATGAGGACTCGGTTAGTTTTTCAGGTTCAAATTAACCTCTCATTGCCAACGTTTTGGTTTTCATTTAAAGCCTTTTTGATAGACAGAACTCTAGAAAATACAGGTTTAAAGAAAAACCAAAACGTTGGCAATGAGAGTTTAATTTGAACCTGTAGTACTGACAGAGTTCTGATAAACTTTTATTTTGCTTCTAATTCACGGTCGATGCTTTTATCAATATATATATATGATCAAACCGCAATATGAAAATGGGAAAACAAGACTAATATCTTTCAACCGTAACAAGCGGTCTTCGTCAGAGCCAAAAACCAGTTGGGTTTTTGACTCTGACGAAGACCGCTTGTTACGGTTGAAAGATCTTAGTCTTGTTTTCTCATTTTCATATTCTGGTTTCATCATTGATTGTTATTTCACGTGTTTATGTGAACTCTTTTTTATATACATATATTTACAATTAAATTTCTTGCCAATTTCTCTATGGATGATTTTTCGATTTAGCTTCTCAAGTCTTCTGATCTCACACTTCCATTCATTTGGTACTAAGTGTAATAAATCACCAAAAGATTTCCTTGTAAATTCCATGTAATATTTAGTTATCATAAAATTAAAAATTTAAATCCTACGTTTCAGTCATCACTGACCATCATCAGGGTGTAACGAAAGATAAAATAATTGAACAAAAGTTACTAACGAAAATAAAAATTATATCCTACATCATAAATTTGGAGGTTGCACTGGGTTTTACACTATCAATGTTGTGCTTTCATTGTAATGTTCCTAGAGTATCGCTCTGCAACTCAAACTGCTGTCTCTGCTATGCCTTTCCCGTATATAGCTTTAACATATTGTTGAAGCTTGCAGTTTGATGATTAATGTTATGGTCTTCGTTCTAAAATGTTTAGGGCTTCCAATATCATTAGCTTGTTTCTTTCTTTTTCATAGTATAGCACCTCTGTGTTGTTTACTAGCATCTCTCGTGTGAGTTTGACTTTATAGGTATTGAGTGTATGGTCTTTAGGACCACCTGCTGCCATGCGCATAGTAAGCCATCGGGAAGTTGTAGTAGTCGAACCAATGTATGTGGATTTGAGGGATTCGCAGCTCCCTATCATACAATCATACTGGTACACATTGGTCCGGTGGAGTAATGGTTTCATTTGGGAATTTATGTTTACTATGTAGTTTTATCTTTTGTATTGGAAATTTGAAGCTGATTTATAGTAAGTAGGATATAATTTTTATTTTCGTTAGTAACTTTTGTTCAATTATTTTATCTTTCGTTACACCCTAATGATGGTCAGTGATGCCTGAAACGTAGGATTTATATTTTGAAATGTATGATAACTAAATATTACATGGAATTTACAAGGAAATCTTTTGGTGATTTATTACACTTAGTACCAAATGAATGGAAGTGTGAGATCAGAAACTTGAGAAGCTAAATCGAAAAATCATCCATAGAGAAATCGGCAAGAAATTTAATTGTGTATGTATTAATGAAGGTCTGCTACCTAATTACACTAATATATATATATTTGTGAATTTTGGTAGCAGTCCTTCTTTTAAGCACATATTATAAAAAACTTTTTATTATATATATTATAAAATATATTATAAAAAACATAACCATAGTTGGCAGAAACTTGCTTCTTTATAAGTTTATAAAGAAGTTTATGTTAATGTTAGTTCATTTGTCAATGCACCAAATTAACAAGGAACATTATTGTGGCAGGTACTAGAAAAATTAAAAAACAAAGAGATCAACACAGTCTTAACATTATTGAAGCTGTATGTATACAAAAAATGAAACCCCATATCAATATTCAATTAGAAAACAGTCATAGGAGCCTAAAACTATTTGGAACACAAGGTCAAATAGACCTGTCCCGGGTAATAACAGCGACCCCTTAGGTCACTCACCCTCTCCAGCTTTGAACAAACAATCTTAATCCCTATAATTGACTCTATACTTTGCTTATATAAAAGGAAAAAGCAATTGAGAATCATACTCGTCCTGAAGATGGCTCTATGAAGGAGTTGAAACATGTTGACTGTTAGCTGTGAAGAAAGTATGTTATATAGTTCAGATATAACAACGAAATCCTTATTTAGGAAGATAGAGAATATATATATATATATAATTAAAATGAGAAAACGAAAGTCTGAACGGACTTTTAAAAAAAACAATTAAAGATAAGAGGTAGCACACAGATAGACACAGAATAACTCACTTCTATATTTCGACCATGGTCATCTCAGGAAGGCGAATTCCCGCAGGAATGGCAGAATGCAGGCGAACTCCTTTTTATTTTAATTGGTTTAATATTTATTATATAATATTATTAGATTACGTTAGGCAGCTAGGTCTTCTCTCAAACATATCCTGGTTAAAATTTGCAGCAGCTTCTGCATCACTAACTTTGCGCTGGATGGCCTCGATCCTTCGGCGATTTTTCTTTCTTTGGCTGCAGTTGCCATAACATCTGTCCTAAGAGACATCGTCAATATTTTACGAACTTTCGACCATATAAACGTTGGTCATCATCAGGTAGAGCATGCCTTGTAGTTAAGTATTCCAGGTCAAGGACATTTACGTAATTCCGACGAGCAGAAGCCTGAAGCCAAGCATGAGGTCTAATCAGAGCAGCAGCCTTAACCCTGCGCTCTGATTGGTTCGAATTAGTCAATCTGATTGGTATTTAAGCTCTTAACTACAAGGCATACTCTACCTGATGATGACCAACGTTTATATGGTCGAAAGCTCGTAAAATATTGACGATGTCTCTAGGACAGATGTTATGGCAACTGCAGCCAGAAGAAAGAAAAATCGCCCGAAGGATCGAGGCCACCAGCGCAAAGTTAGTGAGTGCAGAAGCTGCTGCAAATTTTAACCAGATATATATAATTTTCAGTATGCCTGTCTGTTGGCTATTCAAGCTCAAGCAGAACTAAGAAATAGAATTTGTTCAACGCCCTCTTCTGTATGCTCGACACCCCCACATAAGGCGGAACTCACACCGCCCCCTTGCACTTCTTTAACGCCCTTAAGCTGGTCAGCGGTATGAACCACTTTTAGAAACACTGGTTTAAGAAAAATACTTTTAATTGATTTCGAGTAACCTACCTGTCTCTTTCTCGAAACTTCAACTGCTCGCTGTACAGTCGCAACGGTTTGACTATCCGGCTGCAACGAAAAAAAATCACATTCATATTAGTAAAGTTTTTTGAAAGCAACAAAAAATCATGGAACACTTAGAAAGCCTTATAAATATATTTTAACAATATAAATGCTTGAAAACACACACACACACATACACAATGGAACATATATTAAAACTTAAAAACAGAAATTACAATAAAGGAAAAATAAGAAATACTTTAATTGTTTTAATTCACTAATAGTTCAATTAATTTTTGTACAATTAAAGATTAATTTAAAACTAATCAATTTGAGATTATATATTTGTCGTTTGAGATTAAATAATTAGTGATGCATACTTGCTACAAGCCTAAATAAAAAATATAATAACATTTTTTTTTATAAATGTTATGCAATCGAATAAAAACTGTAAGAAACATAATAAAAAAATAAATTTAGTATTTTAGATAATCTATTTATTATGCAGAGACTGAAATTAATAAATATGTCACAGATTCAGTGAGATTTTGTTTTGACTAGTCATCTGGTAGGCGTTTTGAATTAGCAAGGTCATCAATATTAGGCTTGAATTTATTAGCAGAAACTAATCTCAGCGATGCTTGCAAATGTTCATCAGTAAGCTGCGATATTAGTGCAGACATGTTAATCTTCATGGATTAGAAAATGAATGAAAGTACTTATATACTTCCAAACAGTCCTAAAAAATCCTAGCGGTAGCAGAGAATAACTTAGAAAACCTTTTCTCGGGGAAAGATATTTGTAAAATTCTGGAATTTTTCTGCATATTTTTCAAATGGCATTGATAATAGTTGAAATTGTGGATCCAGCAGATGAAAGTCTTTAAAACTCAAAAAAAATTAATGAAGTAAGTTTGGCAAAACATTTTGTATATAGGACTTTAATACTAGTCAGCATTACCTTTCTGATTTTTGTCTAACACTGTGAGAATTATTGCAATTTCATTGTAATTGCTAAATGGGGATAACATTAAAATAAATCATTGAATTAAATCATTCTTAATGACTTTGATATGTTTACTTTTAGTAAAGTTGAGTGTAGGCCACTCCAAATTTGTTCAAGGCTATAATAATTATTATAATTTCATTACGATTGCTAAATGAGGATAAATAAATCATTGAATTAAATTGTTTTTGTCAATGGTTTTGATAATATGTTCACTTACAATAATGTTGGGAGTAAGCCCAACTAAGATTTTTAAAATACAAATAATAAAAAGTGTGTCAAATGTTAGTTTCTAAATCGGGGGAGAATAGCCCCAAATACTTCTTTGTGGTATCACAAGGGGCCGGCCTATGTGTGCTTCTCTCTCGGGACGGCCACTAACCTAACCTAACCTAGTTTCTGAATGAAGTATAGTTTATGGGGGGGAAACTATAATTTAAGGCAAAATGGTGAATTACTGAAACAGGTTGCTGTGGTTCTTCTGTGGATGAGGTCGAAGTGCTATGAGGACTTCCTTTTTCTTTAGTCACTTCTTCTAACTTTTGAATCAGCACACTGACGAGGCCAACTTTTATCATTATCTGAAAAGTCAAAAAGAAATAGAATTAATCAGTATTTCAGGTAATTAGATTGGATGATGTTTTTCTAAGTATAAATAAAAAGGTGAGTTACAACGTAATGACCAGAACTAACCATTTCTGAGCTACAGTGGATTGTGAGAACTGCTTTTACATAAATCTTTATATATAAGGTTTCATAATAAATACGTGAAAGAAAAATCAACATCTAAAAGAGTCTTCAATCGTAACAAGCGGTCTTCGTCAGAGTCAAACCTCAACTGGAGCCAAATATCACTCAGTATTGATGAGAGAACAGTAGCCTCATCTAAGAGGGTTGACAGCTATCAGATAGTTTTGTTACTTATTTACTACTGTATTGCTTTGTTTACCCCAATATCCATTTCCTGGACTATTGTATTTTCCCTGCACTTTACACCCTTTTAAAATACCACTCTTCCCTCCACTCCTCTCAACTCTTCTACATCTTTGGCTCCAGTTGAGATTTGACTCTGACGAAGTCCGCTTGTTAAGGTTAAAAGATCTGGGTCTTTTTTCTCATTTGTTATTGTGTTTTGGACGTTGATCTTTATATATACAGAAGAACATTGATTTTCAAATTCCTCTAACTTCGAACAAGAAATTTTAGTAAAAAATTATCTCAATAATCAAATAAATTTTCTGAATTTGAAATCACCTATTCAAGCATATTCCCAAGTTCAGTAATTAAGAAAATCTTTTAAAAAAAAAAAAAGAATAAATGCAGTTTTTTTCAGAAAAACATTATCCAAATACAGCGTTAACAAATCGAGGAGTATAATTTTTCAATAATAACGCTATGTCGCACTTTAAGAATATTCTAAAAAAAAAAAAGTCAAACACAACATTGGTCAGGTTCTCAGTTAAAGTGAAGAGACAAACAACTGCACTTTAACTCAATAAAAAGAGAAAGGAAAACCCCAGAAGGAAAATTAGCAAGTCATTTTTTTGGGAAACCCATTCCAAGGAAGAAATTTTACTTTTACTGTCCTTTTCTATCTTGTATTCTCTTTCTATTTCAATGTAGTTTAATAGAAATGTAGCATATCTATTAAAATATATGTTTCTATTAATATACTGTAGGGTAAAAAGCTAATGAAACATAGTTAATGCCTGAAGAAGAACAGTACGTGTTCGAAACGTGTTGTTTATACGATTAAATTTTTATATGTGGAGACCATTTCATTAGCTTTTAATCCTACAGTGAGTAAATACCACATAATAACTGATTACACTACGATAGAATTATTGTACTGAATTATATTTTGTTTAAGTAGACGTTTTTCTACTTGTAAAACAGTTACAATAGTAAAATTACATACCATATGTAACTGTAAACATATAAACAGATACTCATCCTGATGGTTAAGAATGCACAAATCTGCTTCACAATATTTCTAATGGGAAATATTGTTTCAGTTTTGATTGAATGAATCGGTCCTTGAAAATTATTTTGGAAAGAATTGTATTCACGATCCGAGGTTAAACTCTATTAGAAAGAGAAACAAGTATTTTTTGAAAAAGGAATTATTACAAAACCAAGTTTACTTTTATTTAACAACAAAACACATAAATAAATAAATAATTTAAATTTTTATTCACTCCAGCATGGGTAAATACCATACAATTACGGATTGCACAACTAATGAGTTAAATTATTTTTGTTATATGTGTATAAACAAATAAAGACTGCCGAGGATCTAATCATTCCTTCAAGTTTTGCGACTATCATTGTTCCATTAGCATTCGGCCGTCCCCCGAAGGGAAATGCCCATCAACCCGGGACCAGCCCTCACCTAAGTGAGTACCAGTTTGTACCCTATAGTTGTACTGGAGGCAACCTTCCTAGAAGTTAATGTTTCTCACTCAGCGACTCCCAATGGAGTCTTAATTTACCTCGGTGAGGAACCACAGAAAACATGAGTCCAACATCAAGAGAGGTATGCAGGGCATTGGATTCGCAAAATCCTTAGTGCCGATAATATTTTAAGAGTTCTAGGGTAGAACTCCGGACATAGGTATTAGTGATCCTGCCTTATCTGCAGTTAAGTTCAGTAGCCAAAAAGATCCCCCCCCAAACGAAGGGTATACGTATATGCTATACGTAGTGTATGGCATAACAGTGAGCATAACCTGTAGTATGTTTTCGCAGCGAGGATGCCGACGGATATGCACATGGGAATCGGGAGGACTACCACCCCTCCCAGGTGGTAAAAGGAGAAACCTCCCAGGGGACCAACGACCAACGACCAACGAAGAGTTCCATGCACGGCAGTGCACGTCGTAATTAGCAGTTCCGGACCAGAGGCCCACTACTGCTAAATTATCATCCTGCTTTTTTTTTGTTTTGGTCAGTAGGCATTGTCAGTACTACCAGCCCAGAAGCGAGTACGTTAAACACTGAGCTAACTTGGCCCTCTAATTATATATTTCTAAATATTTATAATTATATAATTTATATATTTCTAAATGTGAACTAAAAAAAGCTAATGTTGGGAGCACTGACGGTGAGACTTTGAGTGTCATAGTTGAAGTAGGTGATGGCATAGAGAAGGTCGGAGTGGAACTGCTGCGCGCCTTTGTCAGTGATGAGCGCCAGGAAGGTCTGGAAGCCGTTAGGAGTCTCCCTCAGACTGGCCCGCACCATTGACTCCTGACACATATGGCACAGGGCGGTGATGAGGTCTGAAATATACAACAAGTTCGCTTAAAATGGGACCTCAGACAACTGATTGAAGCCGTTAGGAGTCTCCCTCAGACTGGCCCGCACCATCGACTCCTGACACATATGGCACAGGGCGGTGATGAGGTCTGAAATATAAAACAAGTTCACTTAAAATGTGACCTCAGACAATTGATTGAAGCCGTTAGGAGTCTCCCTCAGACTGGCCCGCACCATCGACTCCTGACACATGTGGCACAGGGCGGTGATAAGGTCTGAAATATACAACAAGTTCACTTAAAATGTGACCTCAGACAATTGATTGAAGCCGTTAGGAGTCTCCCTCAGACTGGCCCGAACCATCGACTCCTGACACATATGGCACAGGGCGGTGATGAGGTCTGAAATATACAACAAGTTCGCTTAAAATGGGACCTCAGACAACTGATTGAAGGCAGTTATTAGGTCTGAAACAACATAGACAGTCAACAAATCTTAAACATCGACTATGAACACATGGCCAAGGGTGGTGATTAGGTCTGAAATATACGATAAGTTCACTTAAAATGTGACCTCAGACAATTGATTGAAGGCAGTTATTAGGTCTGAAACAAGATAGACAGGCAATAAGTCTTAAAAATCGACTATGAACACATGGCAAAGGGTGGTGATTAGGCATTAAATTGAGTTTCCAATGCCCACTCTTATAGCTTTTCAATTTTAGTGCTATTCTACGGGTAGAAAGTGTGACATTTATTATTTGATACCCATTTTAATAATGAGCGAGTCTCATTACCGGGTTGATTCTCTATTGAGAGTCCTAAATTTTACTAAGTTCAAGTGTATTTAAAGTAGGGATCATAAACGAGTACCTGACACAGTATATGCTTCGGACCCACGCTCAGAATGTCCCTTCTTCTGAGGGACGACGTGCTCAAATTAATTCACCTCCCGTGTGAAGAAATCGAGGTGAGAGAGAGAATCTTTCCCTTGAGAAAGGTTGTAGTGAGAGGCTCTTTGTGATACTACTCAAAGAAGATTGATTCTACACAGGGTTTCCTAAATTTTGCCTAATTCAAGTGTATTTAAATTAGGGCTTTTTAACAAGTACATGACATCGAACAAGCTCGGAAGCTACGGCTTAACGTCCTGTCCGAGGGATAAAGTGAACAGATTTATTCACCTTCCACGTGTATAAATCGAGGGCCAGTGTGAGTATTGAACCCCGGACCTACCAATCCAGAGGCAAGCACTATACCACTGGGATAAACTGAAGCCCTCTTTTGCCTATATAGTCGATTGATAACTGCCAGACATTACACAAAGCAATACACTCGCTCAGGAGTTTACAGTATATGAATCGCTTCAATATACAGAAAAAAAGAAACCACTTTACAAAACTACACAAAACCCTCGCTGCCATACAATAACTGAAAACTTTTCTATACCACTTTTGAATTAATTTTGATTTTGTAATTCATATAAATACAGTATACGTTCACGTAATTGGCACAACGCAAAGTAATTCGTTTCTCAACCAGCTGCACCCTCCCTCTTATATAAGAATTTATATACAAAGTAATTTTTGAGATTTGTTCTAGAGCCCTTGCATTTGTCGCATTTCCTAATCATTTATCAGCGGCCCTTTTTATTTAGAAGTATAGTAGAATTTTGTGAAATCTGATTTATATGACCTTCTGATGAGAAAGCAATCAGTACTGTTACCATATTTTGTAAATGTTATATTTAAAAAACAAAAAAACAAGAGTAACTGACACTTGTCCTGAATGCCCGACTGGATGAGGCGAATGATCTCCGGGACGAGGCCTGCTTTGGTTAGCTCCACCCTGCCCACAGGGGACATGCTCAGGTTACAGATCAAGACACTCACTTCGCTGTCGCCCACAGCAGACACTATCACCTTATACCCGTCCCCTTTCCCATTGATCTGACAACAAAACAAACTCGTCACCAGTAACCAACTCTTACAATACACATTAACAACCATATCTACCTTTCTTTACATTCAAAAAATCTTAATCAATAAAAGAAGTAGCTTAAAATTAGCAGCCGTTTTATCATAAAGAACACAAAAGTACATGAATGAATGATTAGATCTTTGTAGGATAAAAAGCTAATGAAATGGTCTCGACATATAAAAATTTAATCGTATAAACAACGCGTTTCGAACACTTTAGTCTTCTCCTTCAGGCATTAACTATGGGTGAGTGTCTGTGGTACAACTGTTGTGAGTTGTACCACAGACACCCAGCCGTAGTTAATCTCTGAAGAAAAACACTACGTCCTTCGAAACGCGTTGTTTATACGATTAAATGTTTATACTGTGGAGACCATTTCATTAGCTTTTTACCCTACAATGAGTATATACCACATAATAACTGATTGCACTACGTTAGAATAGATCCTTATTAAGGACCTGAGGCCCAACTTACACAATACTGGGGTAACCGTACACAGAGCCTACTAGGTGCTCCCAACCAGGTTTTTTCCCCTTCGGCCATTTACAGTATCAGTACTAGTGAACTATAACTATAAAAAAAAAATTACATTTTCCTAAGCTTAATATAACGTAAAAAGAATGAGATTGTTAAACACACCAAGAACTATATATCACACATTTATATTTATTAAATGATACGACATATAGATTGATTACAACACTTTTGTAATGATTGGAAAAATCATAAAATATATGGTCGTTTTGAATTTAGTTTTACAGTTTTAACGATTAAATATTCTTACATATCATATCAACTCATTAAAGACTATTCAAATTTCTTTTTTTAAACATTTAAATGCAATACTGCTAGCTATTACATTTTCAAATACAAAAACAGTTATATTCAGTATGATTTTCTAAAATCATAAAATACACCAAAACACCCCTTCTGTTTTATGTAATTTCAATAAAATAATACTCATTTTACCCTTTTAAAAAATGCTATTTTTAGATATAACTTCAATAGGATATGTCAAACAGTGTGACCAGCATCGTGCCCCAAGCTTTTGGAATGAATCATACGTCATAAATTTTACATTTTATTGCAAAACATACCATCCATAATTTAATATAACTTTTTCTTTTTAAAAAATTTCTTATTTCTTTTTATGAATGTTTTAATTAAAACTTTGATTCTAATCAAAACTGAATGATTCGAGTTTGTACTGTTGATTTTTTAGAGTTGCAAAATATTTGGTTTTAGAAGGGAAGGGGATGGGGATTAAGCGTCAGATAGAAAGATACCTCTGACGCTGATTCCCTAAGGGAATATTGTGACTCCCTTATGATTCTACATGGAAGTTCAAAATTTTGGCTAATTCAAGTAGATTTAGAGTAGGGATCTTTAAAGAGCAGTACTGGCTCGAAATCGACGGCTTCTCTCCGAGGGAAGCGGACTAGGATTTGTTATTTGTTCACTTCCACAAATAACGAAGATCAGAATGGGTATCGAACCCGGATCTACCAGTCTAGAAGCGAGTATGCAAGTCCACAGGGCTACTCTGGCACCACAATAAAACAATAATATCCATACATTTATTAGAAAAATAAGCCTGGTATAGTTTTCTGCTTTTTGGTTTTCAGTTTGAACTGACCTGTTCAGCAGCAGCAATGGTGCAGGGAGTTGTGAATACAATCAACGCCTTGAGCACTCGCGACCTGAGCTGTAACACAAGAAAATAAGCGATGAGACTATGAGTGAGTGAGCTGAGAACATCAATCAGCAAGGAGGTATTTTACCTCAGAGTTTGTAGTAGACAGCAGACAAGCAACCCGACGTACTGCCTCGCTCTCCAACAGCTTGATATGATTCCTGTCCGCATACCACATGAACCTCAACATACCAACAACACAACTATACTAACAAAACAATACACTGAAAACAAAACTTGAAAAATCAGAAAGTTGGACCCAGCAAAAGTGCTGAACTTCTTAGAGGCGTTGAAGATAACTGGGATACTATAGTACAGAAGGGTGGGAAAGTACAATAGTTCTTAGGACGCAGCACTATAATCTCACTTAATAAATAAATAATAAACGCAAAATTATAAATAACAGTTCACACAATTTACGCATATCATTAGCAGGAGGAGCGGAGAGAAACAAAACTAGTCAGAGAGCATGCCTAAGGAATTTTTTTTTTGTTAGATATCTTTAATAGTATTAGGCAGAGACATCAAAAATTATAACCTGACAAATAGACAACTATTATCTTAAAAATAACCTTAAAGCTGTGCTAATTATATTAATTGCACTCGAACTAATTGATTAATTAATACACTTGTTTCAAATATTAACTCCACTAACCTCAAAGCCTTAATAGCAGCTATCTGCAATTCAGAGTCCTCAGTTGATGACAAGACAGTAATTATAATCTTGGTGATGGAAGAGTTTTGAATTTCTTTTGTCGACACATTTGTCTGGGCCATCGCTGCCACCATCTTAAGGGTTCTTTTCTGAAGGCTGACATCAGTAATTCTATTCAGCACTTCACCCAACTTTGTAACTATTCCGGTATTTAAAAACTGTAAATAAAAATGGTCATTTTTAAAATTATGATTATGTTAAGCCATTATGTCACTGTTATAGAAATGAGGCCCCTATAGGTGGAAAATTGTTCATCAAAACTGACTGACCAAAATACAAGTCACAATTTGAAATAGACTATAAGAAAATATTTCCTATTCATAAGTAAACATGGATAATATTCAATATTGTGTCATTAGATTGATTAATAAAGCTTAACCCAGATATATAATTAATTTTTTAATTTAGAGTAGCCATATGGAAGTCATTTATGCTTCAGTAGTGACATCGATTTAGCAATCATGAAAATACTTGTTACTCAATTAAACAGATGTTAATAAAGGTTCAATGAAAATGAATAAAAATCACCTCAGTTTTGGTGGATGTTTGAGAAATATTTGTCCAACATATGAGTAAAATATGAAGAGCCAGGGCAACAAGAAGTTGAGTTTTACAATCTAAAATCTTTACTAGATATCTAAACCCTTGATGTTTTTTAGTAGTTCAACAACTTCTTCATTTTTTATCAAAGTCTTCAAACCACAGAGACCATTTTTGACTTCTTTTTTACAAGAGCTACTGAGTGATTTTACATACTTTATAATCTTTAACTCAATAGATTTATGGAGTTCAAATAAATCTTCGTCAACTGTTCCATCGGAGAGAGTTTTTGCTGATGATGGTGAAGAAGAATCATTGGAGTCCATTGTGACGAAGTCCAAAAATAAAAGTTATGGGGGAACTTAAAGCCCCGAAATATCCATTGATCTTAACTTTGGTCTACTATGAGTATAAACAAAACAAGTTTCATTGCTCCTATCGCTGTAAATATTAAATATATTACAAATTAATGCCAAAACAGATTGGGCAGTAACATAACCTTGTCCTATGTATTGAGCGAAGGAAGGTAACTTCATCAAAGAACATATAATTTTTTAAATACTCTGCAGTTGTATTTAAAAGTTAAAAACTGGAACTTTTGTGAGAAAGAATATGTATATATACATATTTTGCACATCTATTGTAATGGCGACACTGGCATGTAATTCTGTTAAGCATTTCTTATCAGTTGAATTCAAATTTGATTCTGCCTGTCATGTACGCTTGGAATAATTATAGGAGAGATGGTTTAAATGTGGATTATTGCAAGAATTTATTTTCTGAAAGTGAATCAAATCAGCTTCTCAAAGAGCTAGAATCAGAAATAAATATTTTACCGGTGACTTAGCTCGAGTGAGAGTTTTTGGTAAATGGCATGATGTTCCACGAAAGCAGGTGATTGACTTATTATATATTATTATATATTGGCTCAGGAAGCAATTGTTCCGTTAGCTGTGGTGATTAATTCCCATGTTTTTTTTGCAGCATTCATGAAGTGAATTTAATCACTTATTGCTACTAGATATTCATGTACATAATAAACTTACTGATTAAAAAAATGGTATAAATTACATTAGTAGGTTTTGTTGAACTCGTATGGTGATATTGCCTTATGATTGATTTTCCTTGTTGGACTTGATTTCTTGTTGCTACATGGAAGTTAATTGTAACTTTTCAAATTAAGGGTTCAGACTAGCCTAGGGCTTGGGGCTTGCATGCTGGTAGATCCCTGGATCGATTCTTACTCTGGTAAGAAAATAAATGAGTACATCCTACCTCTGAAAGGTCGTTAAGCCGTAGGTACCGAGCCTCTGTGATGTAAGGTACTCATTAAAGATCTCTCTACTCTAAATAAACTTGAATTAGGCAAAATTTAGGACTCCCACATACAGAATGTTCATTATGTGTTTTAACAAACAGGCCAATCTTTTGCTTGAGCTGTAATATTCTCTCCAAAGTTACATGAGTTTTTAATGACTCGTTTGCTACAACGGGTTCTCACAAAAATACATGAGAAAGTGTTATTAAAATTTGGCTTAAGATTTCATATTCTCTACAAGATGGCTTGGATAATACTCTCCAAGCCTAGCCCTTTCTTGTACCATTGCAGTAATGGTATCTCAGAAAAGCATGAGGTGTAACTTAAACTGTAATGTTTTATCATAATTTGCCAAGCAGAAAATAGGATCTCTTTTAAAAGAAGTGATCAAGTATCCAAAATATGAGAAACTGAAGTATGACAACTTATAGGCGTGATTCTTGTATGATAAGACTGCAGAAACTAATAAATTATAAGTAACTGACTGTCACTCACAAAGTTCAGTGCGTTAAGAATCAGGTATCTATTCGGGTGTTTGATTAATTGAAAACTGTGGTGTGATAAGAGTTTTGCTGTTGCAGGCTGCCTATGGAAACCCTGGACTTAGTTATAAATTCTCTGGTCTTTCAGTACCAGCTATGCCTTGGACTAAATCACTTTTAACTATCAAAGATAGATTACACTCAGTGCTTGGAGTTGATTACAACTTCGTTCTAGTTAACAGGTAATATTATGTTTTGCTGATGATCTCAAAATATTTAAAACTATAGGTTCACCATCTGATAAAAATAATTTTCAAAAATCTTTGAATCACGTATTTTTTAAAAGGTGTATTTTTGAATTCTGAGGTAAAATGGATAAACAAACAAAAGTCTCCACACAAATGAAGTTTTATTCAACAACAACAACAACGCGTTTCGAACACTTTGTCTTCCTGATGATGAACACAAAGTGTTCGAAACGCGTTGTTGTTGTTGAATAAAACTTCATTTGTGTGGAGACTTTTGTTTGTTTATCCATTTTACCTCAGAAATTAAGGATTAATTTAATTAATTCGATCAAGGTTTTGAGATTTTTGTAATGAAGCATTAAAGATATTTGTTTTGTTTGTAGTGACTCATAATTTCCTTTTTAACCTAAGCAATAAAAATACGTATACCTGAAAAAACTTCTTTTTAGTAATTAGGAGTATTTCTTTGAACTACAAGAAAAGAACAAACAGTCTATTTTAGAATTATAATAAAGAATTATTATAACTATAATTTTGATTATTATTATTACTACTAATTTTCATTCTTATCATTATTATTATTATATCTGTTGTAGAATACTTTATTTACATTAAATTAGTTTTCATTTAAAAGTAAAGCTTAATTATGTACTATTTCTTTGTATGTTAAAACCCCAAAACTTATATTAGTGAAAAATATAATCACAGGTTTTGAGATTTTTTGAGGGTTTTGGTCTGGATATTATAAAACACTTCTTCACCGACATTTCGACATATATTTAAGTCCTCCTCAGGCCTGGTAAGTCTGTTGTGTATCCTCAACAGAATACACAACAGACTTCCCAGGCCTGAGGAGGACTTAAATATATGTCGAAATGTTGGTGAAGAAGTGTTTTATAATATCTAGACCAAAACCCTCAAAAAATCTCAAAACCTGTGAATATAGAGTGGTCAAGAAACAAACAACATGATGAAAAATAGAATGTTATTTTATGAACAATAGTTTAAGGGTGGTCCACTAGGATAAAAAGAAGTGAAAAGGAGTCCAAAGTTTAAACAAGGTTGAGGAACCACTACTCTAGGCAAACAGACAATAACTTTGGTTAAATTTTTCACAAAATCCGAATAAAATGAGCTTTCTATAATGATCTCCATCTACATAGGTTATATTTTAATTAGCAGATATAAAAACTCACCTTCGGTACCAAATTAAAAAAGCATCTCTAAGTATTTGTTTTTGTATATTTTTTGTGTAATTCTTACTATTAAAAGTGATGTACGTACTTTTAATCTGAACTATAGTACATACTACAATACTATAGTATACAATGATCAAACCACAATAAGAAATGGGAAAACAAGACTAAGATCTGACTCCGACGAAGACCGCTTGTTATGGTTGATAGATCTTAGTCTTGTTTTCCTATTTCTTTTGTGGTTTGATCATTGATTGTTATTTCACGTGTTTATGTGAAATCTTTTTAACTATAGTATACATACTACAGTATGTGACCGGTCCCAAGTGCGGCAACATTGTTAGTCCCCAACCATCTCTGTGCTTGTGTGCTTGGTTTTCCTCTCTTATCTCTGACTGTTTAGACCGAGAATTTGACACTGTAAGTGTGTGTTTTTAATTTCTTTATGTTTCTTTGTATATATACATATTGGTACACCATCGTTCTGCCTATGCTATGTGTTTACCCTTTTCTCTTCCTTTTGTTGATTGTTGTTTAACCTTAAAATTTGAGTTGGTAAGAATAAACCTATTGTTTGTTCTTATTCAGTTTATTTTTGCAAACGTTTGTTATCTATTTTATATCAATTTTCCATTTATTCGGTATTATGTATATATATATATTCAGTGCTATGTTATCTCCACCACATATATTTAACATTATTTTTCTTTTTTATCGAAGTTTAGTCTAGCATCAAACAATACAACACCTTTAAGCCAACATTTCGTCTAGGTTTTTAGACATCTTCAGGGTTCCATCAATACAGAGTTTAATTACAGTAACATATAAAATTTTATAAAGTACATTATTTAATTAATATACATAATGTAACTTATAAAATTTCTCATGTTACTATAATTAAATTCTTTATTGGTGTAGTCTTGAAGATGTCTACAAATATAGACGAAATGTCGACTTAAAAGTGTTGTATTGTTTGAAGCTAGACCAAAACGTCAATAAAAAAAGGAAAATAGTGTTATATTTTGATTGTTATTTCACGTGTTTATGTGAAATCTTTATATATATCAATAAATATATAAGTGATAGAATAGTAGTTATATTTTGATTAAATTATTTACTGTTTAGATGAAGTGATTTTATATAATATAATTATAATATATATATATACACTTTTTTGATGAAAATACGTTCCGAAAAGGACAAATACAGTTCAATGTGCATAAAGAAACGTAGAGAAATTAAAAACACACACTTACAGTCTCTAATTTTCGGTTAAACCGTCTTCAGGAGAGATAAGAAAGGGAAACCAAGCGCACTGGTACAGAGACGGTTGGAACAGTAATGGATGGATTTGAGTTTAATGCATGGATAGTTTTATTGTTGGTCAATTGGGTGTTTTATTTGCAGATATGCCAACGGAATGGACTACATGGGTGAGCACAAAGACGATGAAAAAGAACTGGACATTGAAAGTGGTATAGCATCAGTCTCTCTGGGACAATCAAGGGATTTTATCTTCAGGCATGAAGATTGCAAGCTGAAGAAGAAAGCCATACCTTCAGTGAAAATGAAATTAACTAATGGAAGCCTCTTGCATATGAAACATCCGACAAACAGATATTGGTATCATTCTCTGCCTCGACGAAAAACTTGTCCTGGTCTTAGGATAAACCTGACTTTTAGAAAAATAAACACTCGCTAACATGTAAGTATATTTCGTGTAATAACAATTCTTCGCGCATGCATATTTCATTAAAATACACAGCACCCTCTGCGTTAACGACCTTTTTAATTTGTGCTTTCTGATTGGCTAAATGATATGGAATTTGACACGAGCAGACCGTAAACTTGTCAGGAAATTGAAGCAAACCAGCTTAAAGGTCGTTAACGCAAAGGCTGCTGTGTATTTTAATTAATGACTATAATTGTAGACTTGCTCCTTTCAGGGTATAATTTATATGAGTTTTCGAACTTTAGTCAGAATAATGAAGAGGTTTACTGGTTTTTCTAGCTCGTGTGATTGCCCCTTCAATTGTGTTCTTGAATTAAGAAAGTCACCGTTGTATCCAGCTTTATTCTTATTGATTAATTTTGACTGGCAATGTCATTTAAATTAATCACACTTGACTGCTTCTTTCATTAAGTACCTGGATGTTTCATTCATTACCTTTGCAATCTTTTACAGTGTTGTATTTACTCATAATGAGGAATTTCAAAAACAATTAAATCACCACACAAAATAATTTTATGTTAAAAACTAACAACGCGTTTCGAACACTTATTCTTCTTGTAAACAGGTATGTGTTTAAACCTTTATAAGCACATAGAGTTAGGTAAATACACCTATTAATTAATGTCCAAATAACAAGCGGTCAGAGTCAGTTGGGATTTGACTCTGATGAACACCGCTTGTTTCGGTTGAAAGGTCTTAGACTTTTTCTCATTTCTTGTTGTCTTTTGGACGTTGATATTTCACGTTTTTATTGCAAAATCTTGATACTGACTAAGCTTCATATATTCTTCCGAACTTCTCCCACCCCTTCAAACACTTCACACCTTCAGCCCTTCGTAGATTGCTGTTGCCAACAGTAACAGGTAATTAAAAAATCTCTGTTACTTAACTATAAATTGGTTCAGTTTTAATTAAGTCACTTTTTATTCATTTTTCTCTTTTTAAAGACTTTAATAGTGTATTCACCATTCAATTAATTGTATTCAATGTTCAAGTGATTCATTCTCATATTATTAAAGCTCATTGGTACGTATGTTTTTTAGGTACTTAGATTCTGAAGAAGAACTTTTATGTGTTCAAAACGCGTTGTTAGTTTTTAATGGAATAATCTCTTCAGTGAGACTTTATATTTCAAGTTACTCTATTATATTTAATCTAAACAATGTTATTTAGATAGTTAATTAGATATTAGTTTATAATGTTATTATAAACACATTGGTCGACGATGTATTATATAAGACATGCTTAGGCTCCCCAAGTTGTGTTTGTTTTAATACCATACTCCTCGTAGGATTTTTCAGGTATACTTCACAAACATATATATTCTGAAACAGCATGAGCTAGGCTACTCACAATCATATTTATGCTTATGTATTATTATATGATTGTTCTGAAGCGTAAGGTATTAGAAGAAACAAGAACTTATGTATAAAAACACCTTGTATACCCATTTTGACTTACAGATCAGTAAGCTGTACAGGTGGTTCAAGTTTTACATCTTGCTTAACGTATAACAATATTTTTCTTTCTTTATCTAAGTTTGGTCTAACTTCAAACAGTAAAATACCTTTAAGTCAACGTTTTGCTTATTTCTAGATATCTTTAGGGCTAGATATCAATTCAGAAATTAATTATGGTAACTTGAAAAAAAAAATATATGTTACATTATTTCTATGAATTTAGATTATTACCTTGGTATTTTTCTATTACAAAAAAAAAAAATCATTAAGTGTTTATTTTACTGTTTGACGCTTGGCAAAACCTTGAAAATGAAAGGAAGAGTAAGTAGTGTTGAATATATGTGGCCGAGATAAGAAAACTTTAAAGTATAAAACTTTTTGAAATAACCTCCATGTAAACTCATTGTAGCTTTGATAATGTTGAAGCAACTTGAGACAGTTTACTATACGAGTAGAATGGATATTAGATTCATCCAAAGTCACTTCGGAATACCTCGAATAAGATGAAAGTGTCTGTCAAAAGTTTATATGAAGATTCATATAATTAGATCAACCCGTCTTAATTTGTAAATTACAGTTGTAGTCGTCCGTCCTGTTTCATATGTAGTATCTAGTATGTATACTTCATTTCTATATTAGTACGTAGTATATATAGTGTATGTTCAAGCAGAAGTAACCCTCACTCAAAAAAAATCATTCTTGGTAAACTCAAAAAAAAAAATCATTCTTGGTAAACTGGAAGAACATTAAAACGTCCGTCCAGTTTCATATGTAGTATCTAAGATTTATACTTTATTTCTATATTAGTATGTAGTATATATAGTGTATCTTCAAGCAGAAGTAACCCTCACTCAAAAAAAAATCATTCTTGGTAAACTGGAAGAACATTAAAACGTCCGTCCAGTTTCATATGTAGTATCTAGGATTTATACTTTATTTCTATATTAGTATGTAGTATATATAGTGTATCTTCAAGCAGAAGTAACCCTCACTCAAAAAAAATCATTCTTGGTAAACTGGAAGAACATTAAAACGTCCGTCCAGTTTCATATGTAGTATCTAGGATTTATACTTTATTTCTATATTAGTATGTAGTATTTATAGTGTATCTTCAAGCAGAAGTAACCCTCACTCAAAAAAAAATCATTCTTGGTAAACTGGAAGAACATTAAAACGTCCGTCCAGTTTCATATGTAGTATCTAGGATTTATACTTTATTTCTATATTAGTATGTAGTATTTATAGTGTATCTTCAAGCAGAAGTAACCCTCACTCGAAAAAAATCATTCTTCGTAAACTGGAAAAACATTTTTAAACAACATTTTGAAACGTTATATTAAAAGTTACTGAAATAAATCAAACTATGCTAATCATTTAAATGAACATATACCATTGGAATGGATTATTAAAAAGAGGACAGAATGAACAAACTTACAGGTTGTGCAAGCAGTTATTATGTGATGTTTATTCACGATTAGAATAGAAAAGAAACACTAAGTGTTTGAAACTTGTTATCAGAATAAATGCTTTTTATATGGGAAGACTTAAGTGTCTTTTTCCTTGTCTATTTCATAAGAATGAACAAAGATTAAACATAATAGAATAATTATAAATATCTTCTGACCGAACGAATTATTCTATTTGCCATTATGTATTTCTTATGAGAGAATTAGTTTTGGTTGACCAAATCAGTTGATCAAAATTATAGTTGAGAACCAAGCTACATTGTTTCTGTAATAATTCAAAGTCCTGAAATTTTGTGACCATTCCTTTTCAAAAGTATTTGAGTCATTACATTTAGCAAATCATTTAATAAATATTTCCCTTGGTTGTTATAAATATAATTATTAATTAAAAAGAAATATAAACCATTGTATTTTATCATCTGGTGAAATCCTTGACATAGCGATATAATGTAGTTTCAAATAGCCACCTTTTTGTTTATATATTTTTCTTTGTGCTGTTTTCATTTATTTATTTTGATATATGAAATTGAAACATGTAAATGGTTTAGATTTAAAGTTTAATTTAACTTTATGTTCATATTTTAAATGTGTGAAAATTACAGGAAGCCTGTTGACAGTAATAACGTAGTAAAAATGAGAATTCCCATTCACTAGTCACTGGAATCATTTCGTATTTTAAATGTATTCTCGTGTATAGTTTATTAAATGGATAACTAGACCATTACTATTTAATTAGTAATTACTACTCAATTAATAATAGACCAGATAATTGTGAAAGTTTTTTTATTTTAATAATTATTTCGGGGATTTTTGCTTTGCTAATTATGTTTGACAAGCCTTCTCGTAATGTTCATATTCATAATATAACCTTGTTTAACCTCACCAGTTGAGTTGGGTGGTTGTTTTTATTCAAATAACTTAGAAACACCAACAGTTTCATTTCTTTGTACATTTTCTTCTCTTTATTTTCGTTATATTCAATTTTTACTCGTTTTAAGGATATTTGGTTTAATGGTCTCGTGATTGTGTAATAGTACGCGAGCATTGGGTCAAAGGTTACTAGTGTTATTGGTTTGAAGCGGTGATGATGGCTTTGTTTGTTTGTGAATTAGGATAACTTTTTTGTTTTGAACTTCGCCTTGTGTTTTAGATCAAGATGGTATTTTCATTTCGCAACATGTGTTGCTGCTTCAATTGTTGCAGAGAAGATAAAGATTCTCAGGTTATCTTTTAATCAATGGATTTTTTTTATTCTGTTTAAATAGATATTTTATCTTAATTGTTCTAATTTTTTTATAATCTTCATCATAGAATGGGGAAATGGAAAAAGGAATAATATAAATAATGAAACTTTAATATTAATTACCACTGAATTTAATTTAGTTTAATTGATTTCAGCTTTGTTACTGAGGTTACTTGTGCCCATTTTTTTTTATTTCTAAATAATCTTACTAGAAATTTTACATTATTAATGATATCACTTATTAATAAACGTTAACTTCATAGTGGAAAGAAAGTTGTATTAAGGTCATTTTGAAAGTTTTGCCTTTGTGAGCCATTTGGTTAATATTTAAATGCATTTCGTACTTTTTTTGGTTTTAATTAAGAAATGTAGTAATTATTTAACCCAGCTCTCATCAAAATTTGTGAATGACTTTTTTCTATAAAAAAGTTTATAGAAAAAACAAAAGTTTACTGATAAACAATTCTAGGAATTGTTTATCAGTAAATAGATGGTTAATACTAACTTTATATAGAGAATAAATACGGATTTTTGGTTCAACTCAAGATAAATGACTGATTTATTTCTATCCTATATTTGATCGTATCTCTAAGTTAATAAAACAAAAACTTAAACACATTTAAACTAAGAAATTTTCTGTAAATAGTTGATATTGTTGTGAAATATTGTTTATTCTTAGTTAATTAGTTTAAATTATAGTGGGTATAAATTATACTCAGTAGTATTCAGTATCATTGCTGTTATTTAAGGGTTTCATTTGCAATTAAAATAATTTTCATTCCTTTCAACCTATCTTTCAAACTTGTTCATTATCATGTGCTCTTTTTTTATTCTCTTCGAAAAGAAAAACCTTTTTACCCTACCCTCTTAACCTAAAAATAATCATCACTTTAGTCTTTTCACAGTTTTTGTAGAAAAAAAAATTAATAAACCGTTTTGATGGGTTGGTCGTTGAGCGAGAACGCAAGTTTTAGAGTAGGATTCCTTATTAGCAGCACCTTAGGTTCCCTTTAGCTTTTCAGATGTAAATGTTTATTATTCTGATGTATTTTAAGTTATAGTTTTAGATCGGTGGTTCCCAACCCCAAGGATGGCAAGCGATTTTGTTGCGGTAGCAAAGATGTAGAGATTATAAATAGGCTGTAACAGGTACAATAGCAACGCCATCCTCAACAAGAGCATCACTCAACTCTTATCTAATCTTATCAACTTCTCATATCTTATCAACTCTTATCTAAATTTCTTTTGCCTTTCCTGATATGCTATTCGTTTAATTGTAACATGCTTCTTTTCCGTCCGATAAGCATCTTAAATATGCCCAGTTTTGTAAATAAAAAATTCAGTACAAATCCAACCTTCATCTCATTTACAACTTATGACCCAACACTTGAAAGATGAATTGTTTCGTTATTTTCTAGCAGAGCTTCCTGTATATCCAATACCTTACTTTCAGAAGATTTTTTTCTGAAAGATATCAAGAGGAATTGATTGATATCATACTAGTGACTGTGTAAAGACTGTCTTTGAAACCCTAACATTCAGTCAATTTTGTATAAAGCAGGTTATGGTTATACATGCTTTACAGACTATGGTTAGGGTTTACATGCCTTTTCCCTCGATAATTATGTGTGAAGTAATCCTCTTATCTCTGTTTTTTATAAAATCGAAACTAAGAAAACTGAATGCTGAAGATGACCTTCAATGTGCTGAATCCAAAATATGACCACGAATTGAGAAGTTGGTCTTAAACAAACCGTACCAACCATCTCATTAAGAATGTCACTACTTATAAAGCAAAGTTTGTGTTACTTGTGTAACCAACATTTAGCTATGCATGGTGTGTTTCACACAGAAAATGTGTCTTTTGAACAAAATATAGTCTATATAAATGCATAATTAGTATTCTTGCTTTAATAAAACAAAGTTTTACTGTAGTTATATTGTATTATTGATGTATATATACCTAAATCAAGTAGGTTTCTCCTTCATGATATAATAAGATTAGAATTTGGTCTCACTTTCGTGTGGAGTTACAAAAGGTATGGGTATGCTGAAATGGGGTCACCAATGTGAAAAGTTTAGGAACCACTGGTTTAGATCTTTAATGATATATCTGATGATGATGATGAAAACAGGGAATACTGAATATCTGACGATTAGGTAATATGATTATTATGCCTAATGATATTATGCCATCATGTTATTTCTTGATATTATTATTGTTTTATAGTATTGTTATTATATATTGTCGTGAAATTATTATTGTCTAGTACGGGGATGGGTAACCTCTGGCACGCGTGCTAACCCCTGGTCTACTATTACTATTAGGTTAGGTTAGGTTACAGTGGCTGTCTCAAGAGAGAACACACATAGGCCGCAAGCCGGCCCCTTGTGATACCACAAAGAGAAATTGAGGCTATTCTCTCCCGTCACTGGTCCACTCGAACCATTTCGAGAGAACAATAAATCTAGACAGATCCCTGATACCAGTGGATGCTAAGTTTTCAAGATTGTCAAAGAAGTATTCTCCTAATGCTTCTTTCCTTCTTTGAGCCAGACCAGGGTATTGACAGAGAAAGTGAGAAATTGTCTCTTCCTCTTCCTCGTTCTGGCATGCCCTGCAAAAATCCCTCGCCTCCAATCCTAATCTGGTGGCGTGTCTACCTACGAGCCAGTGTCCCGTAGAAACAGCGATCACATTGGCTACATCTCTTCTATTCTTAGAAAGAAGATCCTTCGTTCTTCTGGAATTACAAGAAGGCCATAACTGCTTTGAAATAAGACACGTGTCCTCCTCAGACCACCTTTGTTTGATGCGTTCATCAATTCTTTGTCTTATCAAAAGCTTACATGTAGAAATTGGAGTCCCTAAATTGTATAGGATATCCTACTATTACTATTATTACTATTACTTTATATTATCGTGATTATTATTATTATTGTAAGTTACATTATCATAACTTAATAACGATTATAATGTATCATCCAAGATTTTAATGCATGCCCTCTGGTAGAGTATGTTCTTCTGTAATAATAATAATAAAAAAAGTAATATGATTAATCTTGTTAGTAATCAAAAAGTACTTTTTGAAGTTAATTTCAAATTCAGCATATATTTATTAATAAGATATTCATCAGGTTATTAATCTATCCTGGTTTGGAGTTGGAGTTTACAGTATTTATAATAAAATGAAGGTTTGTTTTCAGATCGGAGAAAGCTCAGAACGGACCAGACTTCTGGTCGACCCTACATCGAACTGTTCTTCTATACAACGAGTTAGAAAGTACGTTTCTTTCGTATTATTTCATTGTAAATGTTATCGTAATGAGGACATGGTCCTTTTTTGTATGCACAATGTCGAGGATTAAGATATTAATTTTTTTCTTTCTATTAGTGACATCTATTGTTGATTTGACTTGACAGTAGTTCAGAAGTTTGAAGTTTCCTAATATGATATTCACAATTTCAAATTACTTGCATAACATATAGTGATAATAAAAACAACTACAGTGGTACCTCGGGATACGAGTGCCCCAACATACGAATTATTTGAGATACGAGCTGTCAAATGAGCGAAATTTTGTTTTGAAATACGAGTGAAATTTGGGATATGAGTAGCAGCCAATTGTAGTATCAGGTCATTTATTAAATTCATTAACTGTGCAATTTGTTATAGTGTGGTGTTTACTCATGTGTTAGGAAAAGTATTAAGTCTCCACACAAAAAAGTTTATTAATAGAAACTAAACAATGCGTTTCGAACATTTCATGTTCTTCTTCAGGTTACATATAGAAAAAAATATATGTATGCAGTTAAGAGCTTTGATAACATAGGGGCGAATTAATTAAAATGAATACATCTGACTATTGAGTTATAACGGGAATAATATTGAAATGGCTTAAATTGATTCTTAACTTAAAACTACATACTGAGATATGTATAAATTAGACATGTACTATTACATTTCCAATGTACGTAGCGGGGTGTTTCAAAAGTCTTGCCCACATTTTGACATTGAATATCTTGGAAACTATTAAAGATATAAAAATGCATCTGGTAAAATCAGAAAGTTTGTTATTTCAAGTTTTACATGAAATGTTCAAAGATGTTCAATGTGAGCACCATTTGTTACACTACACACATCAAGCCGATAGTCAAATTCTTGCCAAACGCGTCCCAGCATTGCATTGTCAATTGTTTAAACAGCTTCTGTTATTCGTGCTTTGAGTTGAGGGGCGTTGAGTTCTTTTAGCTGGACATAAGCACTCATCCGTTGTGAATTTACTATGCCATCTCACTATGGACTTCCTGTATGGTGGCTCCTTTCCGAATTTTCGACGAAATGCACGTTGAACAACAGTGCATGACTCAGTTTTTGCAAATTCAAGCACACAAAACGCTTTTTCTGGTTGAGAGAACGCCATTATTGGGTCTGAAAAGAAATAAGAAAATTAATAGCCTTACAAAAAACTTGATGTAATTAGCTTAAAATAGCAAAACTTTTATCTTGATACCATTCATAGTTAAGGAGATATGAGAACTTCAAATTGGGTCAAGACTTTTGCGACACCCCGTACAATGTGCAATACATGTATTGGACATTGTAATAGTTTAAAATGTAAATTAGACATTATACATTTTTCTTATTCAAAATCACGTAAGGTATTTTTGGGGCTAAAATGGATTAATGGCATTTCAATTGATTTCAAATGGGGGAAAATTGCTTTGAGATACGAGTAAATTGACATACGAGCAAGGTTACGGAACGAATTAAACTCTTATCCAGAGGTACCTGTGTATATCGATATAGCAGTGCTAAGAAAGTCTTAAGTATAACAATCAACTGATGACTTGACATCTTCAGAACAGCCAGTATTGAAACGAAATCGTTCATTTTATTGCATCATAAGTTTTAAGTATGTGAAAATTAGAGGGTCGCTATTCACAGTAATAACGTATTAAAAAAAAAAATTAGAATTATTTCGTATTTTAAGTGTATTTTCGTATAGAGTTGGTATCTGACTTACGACGACCTGTACCTTAATGATTGACTGGTTTAAATAATTATCTTATTTCTCATAAATTAGTCAACTAGATAGTCCATACTGAGTTTTTTTCCTCAATTTATATCTAAGAGCACCCCTCCTTATAGGTTGACACTTAAAAATACCCTTATGTGTCATTCATTATCAAACAGAGATCTCAGGTATCAAATATTTTGTGTAACTTAACTTGTTAACTATTAAGAAATGAAATTTTCATCTTTATAAATTGTGTTTCATTTTATATTTTGCTCTTAAATGAACTGTTTCATATTTTGAAATAATTATATCACATTAGTAAGGTTTTAAGTTTCTTTCATTCTTTTCATTAATGATTCTTGCTGAAGCTGAAGATATCTTCCTTCGTAATACACATCTAAGATTATATAATAGAACTAGCAAATGTACCCGTCTTTGACGGAATCAAAAATTCTATTATACTTGGTATTCCAAAATATCAATTATAGTATTATACTAATACTATAATAAGAAATTGTAGAATAGTAGAAAACACCATTATTAGTACAGTGTTAAACAAATGCCTCTGTATACACTACATTAGCTGTCTGTCCTTCAGGTTCATGGAAGAACAATCAGTTGAAACCTCTGACTATTGAGCAAGTAAACTACAGTTGACCACGTGAGAAAAACATGGTTTTGCTAACTTGAATTCCTGCGTTAGATAAAGTCTCCCTTTGCGACTTAGTTAACGTCATTGCGAAATAGACTCTGACCGGACTTTGCAATAATTTCAACGTAAACAGACAGTGGCTCGGAATCAATGGTATGTGTGGTATACACACAGACTCCCCAATACCACATCCAGTTATTATGTCCGCCTCTATGGCATGACCTGTGTAGAGCACGAACTCAGAGTCGTGTCCCGTTGCACAGTTTTGGGGCACTCATGTTTCGTAACATGAAATTTGTTACTGCTACTAAATTGCAGCATGATTGGTTCTCCTACTTTAAGTTTTTACTCATGAGCAGGCAGTCCAGGAGAAATAAATTCAGAGTCAAGAAATTCAATTAGATAATGAACTGCTTCTTCATCACTAATCCAATTTCTTTACTGACTTGTAAGTTCTTTCCTCGGTTTCATATAGCGTAAGAACTTGTTTGTTGATTTCTCATGCCTGTTCATATTAAGGGCTGAGAATTGCTCGTTTACAAAAGATTTATTCTCAATAGATAGTACATCCTTAACTCTGTGAAACACCATTTCAATGATGTCAAATACGCAATATATTCATATGCTCAATTGAAATTAAAATCAACTAACAATACCTACTTGCCACACCTGTGTATTTTCAAAACAAACTTGTCTGTGAAGTTAGGAAAATACAGCTAAAAGCCCCATAACTTCGCTTCTGTATTGAATTAATAATCTAGTTAGAGCCCATATTTTAAGTTAGGCCCACACAAATCCAGTGTCAATGTTTCAGCTTGCTATGTCTTATGGTGGCTGAGTTTACTTGTGACAAACATTTTTCCGTTAAACGTCCATAACTTCACTTCTACGTTGAATTTCCATTCAATTCATAGCCTATATTTTAAGTTAGACCTACACAAATCTACTGTAAAAGTTTCAGCTTTATATGTCTTATGGTAGCTGAGTTTACCTGTGACAAAGTTTTGCGGACAAACCGACAGAAATTTTTCTAAGGGTGGATTCGGTTTTTCCAATGTATGAAACGTAAAGAAAACTTGAAATGAGTCAGTTCTGAGCAATGTACAGACAAAATCATTATTTTATTTATAAAGATTGTGTTTGATGATGACTATGGTTTCTCTTTTCAGTGATGACACCTATGGAGATCTGTCTGATGAAGAAGTACTCCCCACAGATAAGCAATACATGAAGAAGAAAATCTTTCAATCAGCAGCCGCGTCAGTATTCTTTGTTTATTTAACCTCCACAGTACCACTTTGTATCTATATTATTATAAAAAAAAATCCGCTATACTCGTGAATCTTTGAAGATGCCCAGCTCATCTGGGCTTCGCGCATTTTGCATCTTCAAGTGGGGTTAGACCAGAGGTGGAGAACCTTTCTTGGAGTAAAGGCCTTTTTAGCACCGTCCACTTCCCCAAAAGGCCACCACAAATGGATCCTTGAACCTATCATTATATTACTCGATCAGTGCATCTAAAATTATTTCGAATCTTTCAAAAGACTCAACAGTGTCCTAACTGGCTTCGTTTATCACCTTTGTTAACTCAGGAAAATGATTTTCTAAAAGCTTAGACTTTTCAAGTAATGATTGATTGAATAGTCTTCTTACTAAATACCAGAATTTGTTGTCTTTATTACCATAATTGTAAATCTTTATATTTTAGAACATTTTTCTAAAAAAAAAAAAAAAAAAAAAAACGCAGAAGGCCGCAGGTTCCCCACGCCTGAGTTAGACCAACTTGAAAGCAATAAGAATGCAATGTAAATAACGCTTTAGTTGAGGGTTTCTTAAACGATGCGCCCAAGCACACTGGAAGGCACTTAAGTGCACCCCAAAGGAAAAATAAGATTATATTCTGAGGTAAAATGGATAACCAACAAAAGTCTCCACACAAATGAAGTTTTATTCAACGCGTTTCGAACACTGTGTTCATCATCAGGAAGACACTGTAATACAAATTATATCTAATTAGTTACATAATTTGTATTATAGTGCCTTCCTGATGATGAACACAAAGTGTTCGAAACGCGTTGAATAAAACTTCATTTGTGTGGAGACTTTTGTTGGTTTATCCATTTTACCTCAGAATAAGTAAATACCACACAATTACCGATTGCACAACTAATGATAAGATTATATTTGAATATTTAAGAAATTTGAGCGAATTTCATAATTTTGTTACTATCCCAGGTATGTGGTTTTCATATCAGAAGAAAGTCTTCATCTGTTAACATTTTAAACTATCACAAGGAAAGCATTGATATGATAATTATCAACATGTTATCTCTGTGAACAATGTTTTAATACTACTATATGTATTTAATACTAAATAATATTAAAAGTAAAGTAGATAAAGTATAAAAGGTGTTGATGAAAGAGTCGAAAATGTGTTTATCACATGACAGACCTAAGTATAAAAAAATTACCAAGTTTTGTCAAGCGCATGTTTCTCATCAGGATACTAGAGTGCAAAATATAATGACCAAAATATATTTATGAAGAGTTGTTTTGGGATTTTTCTACTTTTGTTGTTTTAGTAAATAAATGTGATCACCATTATAAATGGTATGATTTTCATCAGGCAAATCATAAACATCAAAACCTCTAGCAATCAAAGCAATCCCAAAAGAAATATGAAAAGAAAAATAATATAAGAAATTCTAACGTGGTGCAATCACCATGTAGAAGAACACTACGTTTTTGAAACGCTTTGTTTATACCATTAAATTTTTATATGTGGAGACCATTTCATTAACTTTTTACCCTACAATAATATAAGAAAATTTGTGTATAGTCATACCCCGCTTTACGCGAGGGATACGTTCCGAAAAAAATCGCGTTAACTGAAAATCGCTTATATCAAGGTTTATGATTAAACATAGCCAAAATTTAATACAAAAAAATACAAATCATTTTAATTTATCACTTTAATTCTAAGAACAATTTATGCAATACATACTCTTATTTTTTACGGAAAAATACATCTATTGTCCTTTGGGTAGCGTTTTCTTTACCTTCTTGTAAAATACGTTCATGACACCCAACACTGTTTTTAATTGTTTGACACACGGTCATCATTATTGTCTATACTTTGCAATATGTCCATACGTGAATAAATTTTTGAAAGTGCATTTTGTATTCCCCCTGAAAAAAACCTAGATCCGGCACTGCATCACGGAACAAATCAACACAAACGAGGGAAGCCCCCATAGAACAAAGTCGAAAGACGGGGAATTCCCAATTTCGCGTTATAGTGAAACCGCGCATAACGGGGTCGCGTTAAGCGGGATAAAAACCTGAAATTGTATTATAATAAGTAGGAAATTTGTGCACTGTACAGAAAGAAGGAACTATATCCCCTTTTCAAGAGCAATGAATTGGCACTAATTTAACACTATTTAAATTTCATTATTATTTTTTTGCATATTGAAATGGAAGGTGCGCCTCAGAATTTTCCTTAATTCTTGAATAAGCCCTGTAGTAAAAAAGATTGAGAAGCCCTGGCTTGGTTCTTCAACAACTAGGTGATACATGTTTACTATTCATTCTGAGGTAAAATGGATAAACGAAAGTCTCCACACAAATGAAGAGTTATTCAACAACAATAACGCGTTTCGAACACGTTAATCATCAGGAAGACACCAAGGATGTGGTGCTGAAGGGTTGGTCCAGTGACTGATAAGGCTTGAACCAACCCTTCAGCACCACATCCTTTGGTGTTTTCCTGATGATGAACACAAAGTGTTGGAAACGCTTTGTTGTTGTTGAATAAAACTTCATTTGTGTGGAGACTTTTGTTTGTTTATCCATTTTACCTCAGAATGAGTAAATACCACACAATTACGGATTGCACAACAAATGATGTTTACTATTGCAATATGGAGTTCCTCAAATTAAACAGTGTTACTATAACGATGGTTACATTCAATTTCCATTAAAAAAATATTGTATTTAACAAAGAGTGTGCCATTTATATTTTTAGCAAACTATAGGTAGAACTCTTTTGGACAAATTTATAGCCTATATAGTCGTCTTAAATAACTTTTTTTCAACGTCTCATCAGTCATGGTAGTACTTCTTTGCTAGTTATAGTCCTTACCTTGATGACAAGATTTCACAATAAGCATGTGAAATAATAATCAATGATCAAACCACAATATGAAATGGGGAAAAAAGACTAAGATCTTTCAATCGTAACAAGCGGTCTTCGTCAGTTGGGTTTTTGACTCTTTCGAAGACAGCTTGTTACGGTTTAAAGATCTTAATCTTTTTTTCCCTTTTCATATTGTGGTTTGATCATTACTTACCCTGTATGAGTTCATTTATCTTTCAAATCCAGGAATTCTGTTCTGAAAAAGGGATATTACTACATTCCTAAATGACTAATTTTTTTTCTTTTTATCTGTTTATTCGTCAAGAAACCACAATTTTGCTTGGAATATCAGAAATCTATCTAGTTTCCGTTGGCTTGTGGTTGTAGTAATATATATTGTACAGGCAATCTCTTTTTTTCAGTCACTGACCTGATAATTGTAGGCACTGCATTAAAATAGATGCAATCACACTATGATGTTCTCCATCTTTGTAAATATACTACAATATCTTTAACTTGAGATAAATTTATAGTTATTTTAGAATAAATCTGTTTATTTTTTTCTTATATAGTGTCTTTTTTGCAACTTAAAAACTTGTACTTGGACCTCCAGAGTTTAAAGGGAGGTACTTTTATTTTTTATCTCTCTAGTTGGCCTAGGTTAGGTTGCAGTGGCAGCCCCACAAGGGAACACACGTAGGCCGACCATTGGCCCTTTGTGATACCATACAATGAAGATTGATTCCATAGTGGGAGTCCTAAATGTTGTCTAACTCAAGTGTATTTAAAGTAGGGATCCTTAACAAGCAGCTGGCATCAAACTGGCTCGGGACTGTCGGTTTAACATCCTTCTCCGAGGGCCGACGTTCTCAGATTTATTCACCTCCCGAGTGAATAAATCGTGGACCAGGAGGGGATTGAACCCCGGTCCTATTAGTTCAGAGGCGAGTACGTTAACCTCTGAGCTAACCTAACCCCCTAGAAGGCCACGAGAAAAACTATAACCCCCTAAATTCAAATTAAAAACCCTTCTAATTTTCAAAACCAACCTAAATCACCTATCTACGAATGAACGAAACCAACCTACAAGCAGTACAGTGGGGGTATGGTGGATGGGCATTTAAACTCTGGAGGTCCTAAAACTCCCTCTGTTCCATGTCTTTACTCCTGAAGTTATTGCACTGCTCTCGATGTTATCGAACTGATCACCACAAAACTTTACCACTACAAGTTTTACTAGTAGTCTTGGAAGGAACACCCCAAACCGTTCCTACAAGTACTTACTGGCCAATGTATTTATTCCCTTATCGCTTAAACTACCTGCACATGTAATTTGTGACTCTTTTGGCCGAGTTTCTGTAAAGTACTGAGAACTTACCAGCTTGCAATTTAAAGATACCAATCTAGAATTAAACATGGTTCACTGGTTCCCTCTACCTTTTCATTTCTATTTCTTTTTTATGCATTCGTTAGTTTATGAATCGACCATTATGCTCGTCGATGATGACCATGTGGTCAAAAGCCGAAACAAGAAAACTTTCATCTTTTAAAATATTTTTTGGTTTATGATTCATTATGTCATCATATTTTATTAAGGTTCAGGTTTAATTAAGTCCATTCTAATATTGTATTCAATTCCAAATAGTTCATTCTTATGTTTTTAAGCTCATATATATATATGTATGTTTTTGATATGTAAACCTGAAGAACAAAGTTTTGTCATAAAGCACTTTTGTGTGTAGACGTAATTTTTGAAATTCCCCAAACCTGTATATACAAATATGAAACTAATATATTAATTTTCAAGAACCTTAGGAGTAGTGTTATTGTAACATGAAATGTTGATTATAAATTGACCTAATGTCACATACTGATTGACGCTGTTTGTTTGTAGTGATATGATCGATTTGACCTCTGCCACATACCAGATTGACATGGACGAGTACAGGAATCGTGGCAATGCATATTCAAGACTGTTGGCATCTATGAAAGTTCCTCCAATACCGAAGAAGTTTTTACTTGAGGATGTACCGAGAATTGATAACGATAATCTAGTTTTTACCGATTCTGATTATTTATTGGTAATTATTCAAGTTGTTTTTCTAAGTTTGATAAAATTATTTTTAAGGTAATACTGCTTAATTGTTGATTTCAAGTATTTTTCTTTTTTTTAATTCGTAAGGGTATTTTGAATTACAAGATTTTGACCTTTCATGAAACTTTTTGGTTTTGATTTAAACCTTTTGTTTTTCTGTGTGGATGATTTTGAGAAATCCTCCTCCCAGTAGTGCATGACTGTTTTCAAGGTTCTTCTTAAAGTTTTTTGTCCCTAAAAACTTTCTGCCTGGCGTTTTTTTTTTGTCGCTAAAACTGGTAAAATTTGTGAGACAATTTCGTGGACTGTTATATTTGTGAAAAAATGTTGTGGGCTTGTAAAATGTTTAAAGCTCTGCCCTCTTAGTTGATTTATCAAGTTGTTTGTGTTAGTGCAGGCCAAATTGTGGCGATTGCGCCAAACGTGGACCACTATGATTTGGTGTAGCGCATTCCTTCTTTGAGATAAAAATGGATGAAGTTTAAAGTACTGCTTATTTGTTAATTATTTCCATATTTTGTGAATATCCTTTTAAAGAACGATATTTTCTTTTCATTAATCTAACTTCAAATTGAAACAAGATGGAATTTTATGTATTTCCATTTTGTGAAAACGATCAATATTCTGTAGACATTTCCCTTAGCTAAGAAAATTTGCCCAGATATTTATATGTCGTGTCGAAGCGACATATACATGTGTAGAAACATGTTCAGTATGAAACCAAATATAATCAAAACGAGGTCGCTACTGACTGATCAAATTTGAAGAATACACTACTGCTTTCAGTTACAAATTTAACTCAGAGGATTTAAAATCAAAACAACCTCAGAAGTCCCATTAGTGTTGCGTAAATTTGATAAGCTTTATCAAGCACTACTTTTATTTATTTTATTTAATTTAATATTATGGACATATAACAATCATATATAAAACAATGTTATATATACAAGATAAGTAGACGTTATAAGAAATTTATGGCGCATCTGAAACCCTGTGTTAAAAATTTGGCGCGTTGTATTTTAAAACTTTGGTCACCCCTGTGTTAGTGTGTGTGTCTATACAAAGGTTCGAAGCGCACCGTTCGATGGATCAGTTTGATATTATTTCAAAAAAATTGCGTTTATAGAGAAGATGTGCTTTATATTTTTTTTAACAATATTGCATGATGGTAAAGCCAGTTCATTACCCTTTGTTTATAATAATTCATTTCCCTTGTTTTCCTCTTCAAAATGTTAACAGTAGTATAGAACTGGTAGATTGAACTTATAGAACTGATAAGCATTAACTGAAAAAAAAATGCCATATGATTTTGATAACTGAAAAGGTAATTTTTGTATAAAAATTTAAACATTTAACTTGTTTCACTGTTTGAGAGATCATAATGAAATTAAACATAAAAGAAACACTTTATAGAGGCCGGGTCAAAAAAAAAATTTTGTTCATTGTTTTAAAAGCAATAATAATAGTCCAAAAAAGTTGAAACTCAACTGAGAAATACCTTTTCCAGCTCTATTTATCTGATTTGTTTACTTTTATTTTATTATTATTCAACTCGTATAAACCAGGTTTATTAGACAGTCAAATTTCTAAAAAAAATCTTCACTCTCTTTCAGGGAGTTAATTTGTTATGTTTTCAGTAGAAAGTATTTTATTCTATGGTACTATTTCGGTTAAAGAAATTGTATAATTAGTATGAATATGTAATATAAGATATTTTTTTATGACAGATGGTTATAACTTTGTGGTATAAGTATGGTGTGACATATAATCGTAAAATATATGTTTTGTATCAATGAATTTAATCGATGATTTTGGCTTCATAACACGCAAGTGCTTACTTTTTATAAACCCGCATGTGGTTATCATAAAGTATATTAATAATGAAAAAAATATGTTTTAGATTTTGTCGAATTTACACATTTGGAGATTTTTAACTCTTTAAAATATACATCATGATTTGTTTTCTTGACCCAATATTCGTATGGTATATATATATATATATATATATATATATATATAATATATATATATATATATATATACTTTTTCGTTGAAAATACGATCCAAAACGGACAAATATAGTTCAATATTGACAAAGAAACATAGAGAAATCAAAAGAACACACAGTCTCTAATTTTTGGTTCAAACCGAAAATTAGAGACTGTAAGTGTGTTCTTTTGATTTCTCTATGTTTCTTTGTCTATATTGAACTATATATATATATATATATATATATATCTTTATAAATAAAATAATGATTTTGTCTGTACATTGCTCAGAACTGACTCATTTCAAGTTTTCTTTACGTTTCATACATTGGAGAAACCGAATCCACCCTTAGAAAAATTTCTGTCGGTTTGTCCGCAAAACTTTGTCACAGGTAAACTCAGCTACCATAAGACATATAAAGCTGAAACTTTTACAGTAGATTTGTGTAGGTCTAACTTAAAATATAGGCTATGAATTGATTGGAAATTCAACGTAGAAGTGAAGTTATGGACGTTTAACGGAAAAATGTTTGTCACAAGTAAACTCAGCCACCATAAGACATAGCAAGCTGAAACATTGACACTGGATTTGTGTGGGCCTAACTTAAAATATGGGCTCTAACTAGATTATTAATTCAATACAGAAGCGAAGTTATGGGGCTTTTAGCTGTATTTTCCTAACTTCACAGACAAGTTTGTTTTGAAAATACACAGGTGTGGCAAGTAGGTATTGTTAGTTGATTTTAATTTCAATTGAGCATATGAATATATTGCGTATTTGACATCATTGAAATGGTGTTTCACAGAGTTAAGGATGTACTATCTATTGAGAATAAATCTTTTGTAAACGAGCAATTCTCAGCCCTTAATATGAACAGGCATGAGAAATCAACAAACAAGTTCTTACGCTATATGAAACCGAGGAAAGAACTTACAAGTCAGTAAAGAAATTGGATTAGTGATGAAGAAGCAGTTCATTATCTAATTGAATTTCTTGACTCTGAATTTATTTCTCCTGGACTGCCTGCTCATGAGTAAAAACTTAAAGTAGGAGAACCAATCATGCTGCAATTTAGTAGCAGTAACAAATTTCATGTTACGAAACATGAGTGCCCCAAAACTGTGCAACGGGACACGACTCTGAGTTCGTGCTCTACACAGGTATGCCATAGAGGCGGACATAATGACTGGATGTGGTATTGGGGAGTCTTCCGAACCACTGTCTGTTTCCATTCAAATGATTGCAAGGTCCCCTCAGAGTCTATTTCGCAATGACGTTAACTAAGTCGCAAAGGGAGACTTTATCTAACACAGGAATTCAAGTTAGCGAAACCAAGTTTTTCTCACATGGTCAACTGTACTTTACTTGCTCAATAGTCAGAGGTTTCAACTGATTGTTCTTCCATGAACCTGAAGGACAGACAGCTAATGTAGTGTATACAGAGGCATTTGTTTAACACTGTACTAATAATGGTGTTTTCTACTATTCTATAATTTCTAATTATAGTATTAGTATAATACTATAATTGATATGTTGGAATACCAAGTATAATAGAATTTTTGATTCCGTCAAAGACGGGTACATTTGCTAGTATATATATATATATATATACAAAACTAAAATTTATCGGGACTAGGTCAGTTCTTCAGGTTTAAATTAAACTCTCATTGCCAACATTTCGGTTTTTATTTAAAACTTTTTTCATAGGCCTACAAAAACAGAGGAAATATAAGGAATAATACAATCATTCAAAAATCAAACATACATAAAAGTGCAATTAGTTACAATTAAGAAATTACAATAGAAATTTTGACTATAGGTTAGTGAGAAAACTTATAGAAGTATACATTTTGAAACAGAAAAACTAAGTATTACATTACAAATTATTTTACAAAGAAAATGAGTCAGTGGATTTTAACAACAGTTGAGAAACAAAACTAGTATCTTTCAACCTAACATGAGGTCTTCGTCAGAGTCAAATTTCAATCAGTTGGGATTATCACTCTGACGAAGACCGCTTGTTACTGTTTAAAGATTTTAGTCTTGTTTCTCATTTCTTATTGTGGTTTTTACGTTGTTTAGTCCACTCTATGGTGTCAACTGGTATTTTCAAGCTGTCATTTCACCTCTATGCCTACAGCCTAGCTCTCACTTCACCCACATCTCTTGTTTCAGATTACCAGAGCTTCGAAAGCCTTTCACGACTGCGTTAAACAAATCAAAGTCCAACACAAAGCTGAAATCGTTGTTCCCTTCGACATCCCTTAGTTATTCATCAAACTATAACGTGCCAAATTCTGAATTAGCTCATCAAAAGTTATTATCTACCAGCAGCATACCTTGGCACAAACACGTTTAATTCTAATCATATTTTCATATTAGTAGCGCTGGCAAAGTAAAGCAATATGCCTAGTTGTGTTCTAAACTAAGCTCTTTTGACTTTCAATATGTCAATCATTCAATTTAAAACATATTTCTTTGCTATTATTGTTTGTATTTTATTTTATCTAAACAATTTTGTTAACCAATTTATTTAAAACAATGCCATTATTATTAAATTAAAAAAAAAGTTTTTATGTTAATTCAACTTGTATAAATGATTATATTATATATATATTTTTATTAATGATTAAATATTGCTACATTATATGATTTTTTCATTTTTATAAAACCTATACTTCTGTTAGGATTACTTCTGGTTCATACTGGTTTATTTAGCACAGATTTCTAAACTCACTTTATTTTATGACTCATCCTGAATTCCTCCATAAAATTTTTTTATTTGAAGGAATTACTTTCATCTTACATATGCATTCAATAAAGTTGTTTGTCATAAAAAAAATAGTTTAGTGTTTAAGTTGATGTTCTTCTAAATTTCAATTATTCTACCAAAATCTAAGAGTTCCAAACAAAAATTTCTTATCTAATTTTGGTTTAATTATGGTAAAGGAAGATTTATTATTATGGTAAAGGTTATATTTTTTAACATATGCTTATTATTATTATTTTAAACGTTATATGGTTAATCCATTGCCGATTAAGAAGTCATGAAATATAATTGATTACCAGTGAGGTTTATGGTACGTTTACTTGCAGTAGAGTTGACTAATCCAGTTTCTTCTAATAACATTTATTACTAACAACTTCTGAAGTGCTAACAGTAATCTCTTGTTATTTATTGTTTATGTACTTAGTATTAATTAAAGGTGCAAATCCAAAATGTGTTTTTTTTTCTAATCAAATCTTCCAGTAAACTTAGGAAGATTTCTGTTTATCATCAGGAATTAATCATGATTTTTTAATAACTTAATAATTTCCCATGTTAGGAAAAGTCTCCACATAAAAAAGTTTATTACAAGAAATTCTCACACCCCAGCAGTGCACATGTGACCTGAAGAAGAACATCAAATATTCGAAACGCGTTGTTTAGTTTCTTGTAATAAACTTTTTTTTTGTGGAGACTTAATACTTTTCCTAACATGAGTAAATACCATACTATAACAGATTGCGCAGTTAATGAATGACCTTACATTTTGACCATATGAACTTAGGTTGAAAAACAATCGTTTAGCCAACACCCGTTGTCACTGATGCCATTATAATTCTGTGAGTTTTATAAGAGTTTTTACGGATTCTTGCACACTCTGGCTAGAATAATCTATTGTTACACTCTTATAACAATTTAAATTTTAAGTTCTTAGATTTTTTTAGGGTATAAGTATCTCTTTGGTTGGTTTTAGAAATTATTTACGAAATATCTCGTAAGATCATTGCTTCATACTCACAAAATGTATTTAGAGGTTTCTTCTTCCAAGCAAAATTTGCAGTTTACCTCTGATGTTAATTTCAGCTTATATAAGTAGTATTTGAGAGGACAATGTTCAGTTAGGTATCCCATATACATTTTTAAATCTTTCCTAAGTAGATTTATCGCACTCGACCTTCGAGTTTCCGTACTTGAACAAACCGAGTAGCCTAGGCTACTCCAATTTCGTCATCTTAAGCAAACCTTTATCGTATAAATAATATTATTTACGTATTTTAATGTATAATAAACATAAACAAACTGTTTTGATCTATTGCCGTGTACCTTTCGATCAAACCACGGAATAAAACAAACCAGGTCGATGTTTTTTACGTGGTGGTGGTCTTTAACCATACTGTGGTATCCCAACAGATCACTGCTGGCAGTCCAAAAGCATAAACTAACTGTATCCATCTGTATTTGATTATGATTTAAAGCAAGGTGAGGCAGAGAATAGCCTAGCTATCCTCCCTTCTCATATGCCTACTCTGCCCACGATTAGGCTACCCGTTACCAGTGTTACCAATTTTCAGATTTTTCTATTTCCAGACCTGTCTCGGACTCTATTAGTCTGTACTAATTCGAGAGTCGAGTGATTTACATAGGAAAGTCGATGAAGTCGTTGCTAAACTCTCCTTTTGGATTGATTATCTTGTCCACACTCATCCCTCAAGAGACGTCTGGAAAAAGAAAGGGTTTATTCTTAATTGATGGTTCCATTCATTATTCACGGATGTTTCAAAGCTGGAGTTTAAGAGGTTGAGGAGGTATATTTTTGAAATTACTTTATTAGAATATAGACTTTAGATTACCTGTCTACTGTAGTGTATTTCAGGCAGAAGTCATTGTTATTTAAGCGTTAAACTCATTAATCCTTGTCTCCAAATTTTTTTTTTTATATTCAAGCAGCTATCAAATCTCACAGGGTAGTTTATACTACGTCTGAGGTAGTTTTTGGACTGTAGAAGACTTTGGTTGTCAGACCAAACACCATCTATCCAATGTTAGTCTCATTTTGGTTCCGGGATACTGAAATATGAACGGGTAACTAACTGCAAGGCTGATGAACTTGCCCGATCTGGCATCCTTCTTTCGACAAAGAATATCCATTGTCAGACAGATCCAAAGTTAGAAATCATTTAGGTTCCGGGATACTGAAATATTAACGGGTAACTAACTGCAAGTTCATCAACTTGCCCGATCTGGCATCCTTCTTTCGACAAAGGATATCCAGTGTCCTTTCGAGGTTCCACTCTCTACTTGCCTGCTCCGGTTTTGTCAGAGCATTAGCAACCATATATACATCCATATTGTTATTACCACTGAGGTTAGTATGATTAATATTAGAAATAGAAAAAACCGTCATACCTCGTAAGTTGATATCGGAGATGTTGGAGCGCTTTCGGATCTTGTCCATCTTCGTTCGCAACTAATCTATGGGGCTATTGTCAAGGGGTTTTATAGTCGTGTCCACTGCTGTCTAGATATTGTTATTTCATCTTAAGGCGTTATTTTTGAATTTATTTAATTATTATCTAGTCTAATTCTTTTATAGTTCTTTTTTTCGTCATACTGTCCGTCCAGTCTTCTTTTTATTTTTGTTAGTGGTTTGAATAAGATATCGGATTGGTGGTTTATCTGTTCGTTTATTAAATTACCCGATTTTTTTATGTTTATAAATTTCTAGTTGTTCTATTATATTAAGTCTCTGTCCTTTCTGTCCCGTCTTTAGTAAGTCCATTGAGTTTTCTAAACTGTCAGGTTCGTGTCCGTGTTTGGTTAGTTGCGAACGAAGATGGACAAGATCTGAAAGCGCTCTAACATCTCCGATATCAACTTACGAGGTATGACGGTTTTTTCTATTTCTAATATTAACCATATATACAATTAAAAGTTCATGGAGGGTACGTATCTCATTTCGAAGCAAATTTAGCCTTCTTGTAATTTCAGAATGAGCTTCCATCTATGAGTACAGTATAAATAGACAATGTCATTGAGGTTAGTACTAGACAATAGCTAATAGGGAAGCCTGCAAGGATGGATTTCCAAGCTAGGGGTATATGGAAGGCATGCCATAGTGTGGACGAACAGGAATCAGTGTCTCACTTTCTTTTTTAGTGCTCTGCTTTAATTCAAAGAAGGAACGTGACATTAGATTCCAGGTAACATACCTACTACCACTAGTGGATAAATCACTTTACCACTGTCATTGTGGAATATGTAAGCAAATGACTCTACCGTCGTGTTTAGTCTGTCAGATTACATTATATAATGGTCTTTTACAAGTCACTGAGTCGCCAACGAGTAGTCTGTCTACGAAGGGTTTTGTATCCTATTTAAACAACAGTGTTATATTAGAAGTTTTCGAGGATTTTTTTTGGATATGCTCTCTAAACAAGGGGGGTTGAAATGGGTTATTTTAATGCCCTAATTGGTATTTACTCCCTAGTATGAGTATGAAATATATTTCATTAACTGTGCAATCTGTTATAGTGTGGTATTTACTCATATTGGGGAAAGATTTAATTCACCACACAAAAAACTTTATTTTTTATTTTTAGCAAGGAGAGTCCTTGCTTGGTCTCACCTCCACAACAACCACCCTAGCAGAGCAGAGGTGACCTGAAGAAGAACATCAAGTGTTCGAAACACGTTGTTTAGTTTCTATTAATAAAACTTTTTTGTGTGCAGACTTAATCCTTTCCTAACATGAAAAATATTTATTTTTTATGAATAATTACTTGATAATGATACCTGAAATTTATCTATATATATAAAGTTAGTAAAATAGGTTAATAATATATTGTTGTGGAAGATATTCAGAAAATATTTCCTTATACTAGAGTAAATAGATAATACAAAGTCTCCACACAAAGGAAGTTTTTTAACTCAAACAACGGGTTTCGAACATTTTGTGTCATCGTCAGGTAAACATCTACTATAAAAATTATAAAAATAAACCGCAATAATATACAATAAAATGAAAAATGATAATAAAAGTACATTTTATTGCATATAATTCCGTTTTATTTTTGTAACTTTTAATTTGTAATTCGTATTTTAGTTGTTTGGTTGACGATGAATCGAAGTGTTCGAAACGCGTAGTTTGAATTAAAAAACTTCTTTTTTGTAGAGACTTTCTATTATCCATTTACCTCTTTTATAAGAAAATATTTTCTGAATATCTTCCACAACAATATATTTTTAACCTATGTTTCTAACTTAGTGTATATACATAAATTTCAAGTAATCTCTATATATAAAAATGAATGTATGTCTGTGTGTTTATACTCGATAGATTCAAAAACCATACATCCAATCGCCGTGAAAATTTAGGACATTATTAGGTATATCTCCGGGAAGGTTTATGTAAAGTTTTTTTAAAAATCAGAGTTGTGGTTCAGGAAATATCCCAAAAAAAATTATAATAGATAAGGTTTGCTGTATAACCTGTTTGTTTACATTTTGACTTTAATTGGTAATGGCAGCCGCAGGTAGGTTATTCTTTATGATAATTTTTCCACATGCTTTGTTCAATTGGAAATAACCAGGTACCAGAAATTTTATTATTGTTTTCAGATTGATATTAAAGACAATTATTGTAATTTTATATGGGTTTCTTATTAACTTTAACAAAACTTTAGCTATTATCAATAGTTTACAATTAACTTTTCATATCTAATTGGTTTAACTTGCTTTAAGCATTAAAGAAAGTTATGCGTTAAATAATAACTTATTAACTTTAAGTATGCATAATAGTATTACGAATAATAATGATATTATTTGAACCATTAATTCTAACCTTAAAAGAATAGTTAAAGTATTTTTTTTAAGTTTAATGGATGTAAGGCTTCTTTATTTATTCCTGATTGATTAATTCGTTTGTTTAAAATATTTAATTATTAGTAATTAGTATCCGGCCCTACTCCATATATGCAAAATGATAAATTATTATATATATCGATGATATCTAACCAAAAGACGTTTCATTTCTTTATGTATTGTTCGGCAAAAAATATTCTTTTTATTATTTGTTTAATCTAATCTATCAACTACCAATTGTTTTAGACAAAGTGTGCAATTTATAATCAGTGTTAGATTATATCTATTTTGCGTAATCTATAATTTTAATTCTGTATTAATTTCGTTTATCTCAAAAAAGTTAAGTGTAACGGAACTATAGAAAATTTAAATTGTTTTCGTTATATGTAATTTATTATTAGAGTTGGAATTAAATTGTTTCCCGGGTAAAGCCGGGTAGGTCAGCTAGTTATTTATAAAAAATAAATATTTTTCTTATTTCATAGTCATAATGGGGAGTAAATACCACACAATTACGGATTGCACAATTAATGCAATTTGTACTTATTTTATTCTTGCTATTTTACTAAAATATTTCAAATACAGCCTTTGAGATAAAAAACTCAACTTAATAGTCATAAAAAGATTTCACATAAACACGTAAAATAACAATTAATGATCAAACTATAATATGAAATTGGAAAATAAGACCAAGATCTTTCAAAAGCAACAAGCGGTCTTCGTCAGAGGTTGAAAGATCTTAGTCTTGTTTTCCCATTTCATATTGTGGTTTGATCATTGATAGACATATGTACTGGGAACTTGAATAAAAACTCTAAGCATATGGAATATCAGTCAGGAAAGTAAGGAAAATAGCAAATCAAAATTGGTTTATTGAAAAAATTTCACATTTAAAACTAACAACTGATGAAAATTAAGAAAAAAAAAACAATGAAAAACACTCTTTTCAATGTGGGAACAATGTGTAAATCAATTAAATTGAAATACTCATAATAGTACAATTATTAATACATTGTATATCTGGTTTGATAATCACTAATATTCGCTTAAGTGTAGGATAACAAGGAGTCTGCTTCCATTTAGTTCTGAAGGTTACGGGTTCGATTTTGTGTTCGTGACCCTAGATTTTCCATGTGGGAGACGAAAAATCTTATACAGGTAAAGCTGTTAGGTACTCGTAATAGAAAACCCAAGCGTGATAAACTTGGGTACGGCGAAATATAGGACCCGCGAAGTTTAAATCGGTAATTAAGCACTAAAATGGGTGCCAAAAAATAATTGAGCCATACTTTCTGCCACTAGAAGAGCATTAAAAGGTGAAAGGCCTATATATTTGGGCATTGAAAACAACATATTAATTAATATGTTACTTCAAATTATGAAACGGTCCGTTAGAACAACATATCAAACGATCACAAGGAAAGAACACATAGAAACAATACACAAGTCACTTCAATATTTCGACTAGCTTTGGTTGATATTTCCTCATGGTATGAACCAAGAAAGGAACAACTTTCTGGTCAAATCTCGTAACAATTTAAGTAATGTAAACATTATCATATCTCAAAACCACATAACATTATTGTACCTGATGATAACATTAAATATTAATACTTCTATTGCAAGCTTTCTCACAGAGATAACACTCTCTGTTATCTTTGGTTTTTGTTAAAATGGTTTTGTTTTAAGGCCTCCGTCATATCTTTTTCCACAATAGACCATATTTGTTTTCTGCAATCTTGAAAGAAGTAAATGGTTTTGCAAACACATAAAAGCAGATTACCAGTCAAAACGATTTAAAAATAAAGTAATGGAATATCATCAATAAAGGAAAGGTCGAATAGAACTGAATAAAGAACTGTCATTACAAATAAACGACATTTGGCAACAATGTCTCAATCTAACTTAACGATCATTGCTCTGATCTAAGTAGTTAGTTAATGGGAGGATGCAAGTCTAGGATTTCCTCACACACACACACACACACACACACTAGACTTAACTAAGATCGGGTATTATGAAAGACGATCAAGTTTCCATGGCAATCAGAGGCCATTAGTCACTGGAGCAGGTGTAATCAGGGCTTCCTTATTAACTGGGACATCTGATATCACCAGGGGTGCTAACCCCACTTGAGCTAATTACCTCGTCTCAATCACAGCATAACTACTAAATCAAAAACAATTCCTTTCAAAACATCTTTTAATAGTGTTTAACTATTCAAGAAGTCACGAAATTAACTTATAAAACATTATCTAATTTGGACCGTCTACTATAAGGTTATCTAATCTTGGCTCAATAGGTACTGTCTTTTCTATAACCTTCAAGTAAAATATTGTAATCCCATTGCTTATTAATAGGTTTACTTTTCGCGGGAATTTCAAAACCTGTATATGCATGATTGATTGCCGTTTTTACACTATATGAAGTAATTCTGCATTGTAGCCAATTTGTTTTGAAGTTTCATCAATATAAGCAGTAAAATAATCATTTTCATATCTAACAAATTAAGAAAAAACAGTAAATGTATAATGAAATTTAAAATAAAACACATATTAGCAAACTGTGTAATTAATTTCTATTAATTATTGCTTTATTCGCAAACTTGCCCATTAATAACTAAATAACGAATGAGTTAGTGAGTTAGTCGGCTTATCTAACTCACTTTCTACATTTCTCCTCATGTAGACCCCTGCAGTCGTAGTAACCTTTATAACTAATACACTATACTCAGCCAACGTAATAAATGTGCAAACGACACAAAAACAAATTGGCAATAACCAAATTATAAGTATATAAGGTCGTAATATAAAATAGTAATAATCGTACATCATAATATAAAAGTTTATCTATTAAAATAAGTTTTCATAGTTAGAAGGGTAATCATAAGTGGAGTTTTCATAGTTAGAAGGGTAATCATAAGTGGAGTTTTCATAGTTAGAAAGGTAATCATAAGTTGTTTTAATAGTTAGAAGGGTAATCATAAGTGGAGTTAACATAGTTAGAAGGATAATCATAAGCTGAGTTTTCATAGTTAGAAGGGTAATCAATCATAAGTGGAGGTAACATAGTTAGAAGGTTCATCATAAGTTGAGTTTTCATAGTTAGAAGGGTAATCATAAGTTGAGTTTTCATAGTTAGAAGGGTAATCATAAGTTTAGTTTTCATAGTTAAAAGGGTAATCATAAGTGGAGTTTTCATAGTTAAAAGGGTAATCATAAGTGGAGTTTTCATAGTTAGAAGGGTAATTGTGAGTGGAGTTTTCATAGTTAGAAGGGTAATCATAAGTTGAGTTTTCATAGTTAGAAGGGTAATTGTGAGTGGAGTTTTCATAGTTAGAAGGGTAATCATAAGTGGAGTTTTCATAGTTAGAAGGGTAATCATAAGTGCAGTTTTCATAGTTAGAAGGATAATTGTGAGTGGAGTTTTCATAGTTAGAAGGGTAATCATAAGTTGAGTTTTCATAGTTAGAAGGGTAATTGTGAGTGGAGTTTTCATAGTTAGAAGGGTAATCATAAGTTGAGTTTTCATAGTTAGAAGGATAATCATAAGTTGAGTTTTCATAGTTAGAAGGGTAATTGTGAGTGGAGTTTTCATAGTTAGAAGGGTAATCATAAGTTGAGTTTTCATAGTTAGAAGGGTAATCATAAGTTGAGTTTTCATAGTTAGAAGGGTAATCATAAGTTTAGTTTTCATAGTTGAAAGGGTAATCATAAGTGGAGTTTTCATAGTTAGAAGGGTAATCATAAGTAGTGTTTTCATAGTTAGAAGGGTAATCATAAGTAGTGTTTTCATAGTTATAAGGGTAATCATAAGTGGGGTAATAGTTATGTTGGACAAAAGATAACCTGAACTCATAAGAAAAAATTCAGATTAAATTGATTCGAGTATAAATAAGTTTACATGCATCATCATTTGATGATGTCTTTTACACCCTACATATTTATTCCTATTTTTTTACTCTACTATAAGTAAAGTATAAAGATTGTGAAAAATTTGTTCTCAAAATTTGGTCAGATTTACATGTTTGGAGGTCCCCAAAGTCGTTTTATTAAGTTTTTTTTTGATGATGTCTCTGTGTGTAGGTGGATGGGTTGTATTCAAAAGCTTGTAAACACTCTATAATCCTCATAATGTAGATGAAGGATATTGTTTGGGAACAATTATGCGTGATGAGAAAGCCACTTTTTTTTTTTTTTTTTTTGCTAAAATGAGTTTATAGACAATTTTTTTTTCTCTTAAACTACTTACTCTAGAGTCTTGAAATTTTGTCATTATCTACAAACCTACAACAGCAATAACTGAAAAAAAAACTCAGGTTTTTAAAACAACAGGAAATATTTTTTTCGATAAAATGCAAAAATTTGACCGATAATTATTAAATAAATACTTTATTATTAATAACAAAATCATGTTTCAGAATATGTAGTGAATTATTGGGGGATGAAATAATAACGAAATAAAAATAAAACAAGAAATCAATTTGTTGTCAATAAGTTTGATATTATATTTACTTATAGTAAAGTTGAGTGTAGGCCACTACATTTTTGATTAGAAAGGGCTATAAACACTAATTTTCCATTAAAAAAAAAGATTTTATTGAACTATGAAGCGTTTCGAACACTTAGTGTTCATCGTCAGGTTACATTTGCCTCAGTAACGTCATATTGACTGTTTAAGAAGTCAAAAGACACCTGACTCCTTGTGTGTGAAGACTTAATGTTTCTTCACCTTTCTAATCATGAGTAAATACCATAAAATTACTGCTTGAATAGCTGGTGAGTTAATAGAATTTTTTTTTAAAATTACTGCTTTAATTAATAATGTAAATGAATTAAATTAATTTAAATATTAAGATAATTAAGTAAAATCATTTACACAACTAATTACATGACTTGGAATAAAATGTAGTTGATAAAATAATTAATTAACATAATCTAAACATATAGTATTCTAGTAAAATTCCAAAAAAATGGTTCCATCTAATTAAATCTATAATTATTTCTTTTTTCTTTTACAATCTTTGAAATGATAATAATTAACTATTGATAATATTAATGATAATATTAATTAATATTTAAACTCTACAAATTTGCAACATATTGAAATTTAATTTAAAATATTACTCAGCAAATGACTCTAGTCTTAATTATAAGTTATAGAAGTTCATTTGACTATTTTACAAAAGCTATGACAATAATTTCATTTTTCTTAAAATTAGCAAAACAGAGATAACTTAATTAAAATGAAACATGGAATTAAATTGTTTTTCAATTAACTTAATATATTTACTTTTAGCAAAGTTCAGTGCAATTTTTTAAAATATAAAACGTATTACAGTTTTATAATATGTTTATTATTTTATATTTTCAGGTTGGCAGACCTGAAAAGTCAATTAATAAATTCCACTAATTTGTGTATTATTTCTATTTTTTATCTTTTATAAAATTATCTATTTAAAAATATCTATATAAAATTAATATCAATTACATAAAATAGTTTTTTGTTCAGTACAACTCACAAAATTTATAGCTCTGTATTTATTTCATCGATTTTTTTCTGTCTAATCTATTACACTGGCTTAATTAAGAGCCAAATCTCTTATTCTTTCAAATCATCATGGCGTCTTCCGGTTTGCTAAAGCGTTTTTTTTATAATGTTTCCTGTTTCTTTTAATCATAATTTAGAAACAAAAAAATGGTTGTATATAGTAGATTAAAAGTAGCTTTTTTAATAAAATTATAAAGTGATGCAAACGAATGCAATTCTTTTCGTGTTCGTAATAAGTGTTTGAAATGAAAGAAGAAGAATGGAAGAATAATCTACCCATCAAAAAGAAAGTTAGTACGCAATTTAATATTATCTTCTATTTCTTTGTACTATATTTCGTTTAAACTATAAATGTTAAATGATAACGAACAAAAGTGACTTGAGAAATAACTCATAATTACACAACATTATAGTAATGTTGTGTAATTATAACATTAGTTATAATTACACAACTAATTATAACTGTTGTGTATAGTTAGATTAGTTTTTTAAAAGGGTAATCATAAGTGGAGTTTTCCACTTATAGAGAAGTGGATAAAATAGAGGTTTTTAAATCAACTATGTTGTAAGTCAATTTTAAAAGTCCATTAAACATATTTGTTTCATTTAAACAAATCAGTTTAAATGAAGTTGATTATATCTTGGACTTAGTTATAAAATAATTATTAAACTCATTACTGCTTTTAATTGTATATTGATAAAGAAATGTAGATATACTATAATGTAGTTTAACTACTTATATTAGTTAAACTACAGCATTTGTTGTAGTTTAACAACAAATTAAAGTCATCTTCTCTAATTAGCTTAACAATTATTTTTAATTAATTAAAGCCACAAAAACTTTTAAAGCTGACTCATTTAAATTAATGTACAATTAAAGTGTATTTAATAAATAAGTTATTAGTCATTCCAAAAAAGAATCATATAACATACTTCCATTTAATTATGTAGAATATTATCTAATTATATGGTTTTCTTTATATTAATACCAACATATGCAATTCAAATACAATCTTTTAATATCAGGAAAAAAAAGGAAAATAATCATATTGATAATTATATTTATAGAAAGAAATACCACAAATATTAGTAAAAAATATGTTATAGTATGACTAATGATTCAGTTTTTCATGAAATTATAACTTTTATATTGTTTAGAACTTTGAACATAAAGCTGTAAAAAAATTTTAACAGCTTTAAAAACAAATCAATATCAGAATATGAATATAGTTTTTTTCAATGTTTCAATCAATGTTTCTATGGAAATATTCAAAATCTTTTATTTTAAAACCATGTTTTTTTTTATAACTAATTTTTAGTAATCTATTTTAAACCTATTTTATTTACAAATCAATTTAAATGAAATTGTTTATATCTTGGACTTAGTTATAAAATAATTATTAATCTCATTACTGCTTTTAATTGAATTCTTTATAAAAAAAAAAGTTATTAATTCAAAACATTATTTAACAAATTAGAACCTTTTTATGTAGTAATTATTTAGGTTTCATATATACATTATATTTGTTGTGTTTTATTTTATTTAATTTAATAGTTTTTTTTAAAATAATGTATATTACTAATTATTTAGTATCTTTTTATAATGGTTTGCAAAAAGTTATATAATTTTTAGTGATTGCTTATATTATAATATATATTCAACGTTCATAACTTTATACCAAGTTTTTTATTATGAAGCTTATATAAAGTTGTGAATGTTTTATGTAAGCAGTATATTGATTATATAAAAGTTATTTACGTTCTTTCCTATAATCAAAGAGAGGAAAAAGTGCGATATAGAGCTTTCACACAAGATAACACAAGTTCTTACAGGCCATAGTGGGACTAAATCTTACCTCAATAGATTCCATATCATAGACAATGACAGGTATTTTTGTTATGATGTATATATACTCTTCAGCTGCCCAATTCCTGACCAAGAGCAATAACGGTTTATGAAATTCACATTTAATAACCGGGGCTGGGGCAGGCCTCCAGCAAATTGTATGATAATGCAAAACAGTCAACAATTTCAAAATTTTAAAAAAATGTATAGACCTTATAGACTTTCAAAAACTTTTAAAGTGTGTATCTCAATGATTAATTTAAAATAAGGAAAGGTCTAATATTAATGTAATGTATTTTATTGTTAAATAGATTTGATTCCATGATATATATATATATATATATTATATATAGGTGTGTTCTCTAATCGGGGTTCGGTCAATTTTCCAGGATAAAAAATCAAACTCTCGTTGCCAACGTTTCGGTTTTATTTAAAACCTTTTTCATAGGCCTACAAACAAAGGATAATAAGAAATCACATATCAACATCAAACATATACACAATATGAAAATGGATTGTTACAACTCATGAATATTACAAGCAGAAATATTTCAGAGATACATAAAACAATATTACTTACAGAAGTAAGAATTTTTTAACTAAGAAAATGAAATTTACATTATTTAAAGGAACAACAATGTTAGCCGGACAAAACCTTCGACTAGACTAATAAGATAACATTACAAATAACCTCAACACTGTTCACTCAAGGGAACTAAATAAATCAAATTTCACTAAACCTCAGCACAACACCTCAGAATAAATATTACTTAAATTAGTAATATCACTTCTATGATTAATCGAACTTAGATCCTTTTTAATATATAACATCTCAAGTGTCTTCCTTCTTTGCTCATCTTTTTCTTTTTCTATTATAGTTGTATCTTCAAAATCGAACGTGTGACCCTCGTTCATTGCATGCCCAGCTAAGGCTGTTGCGTTACTTTTATTTGTTCTTATGGAATAATTATGTTGGTACAACCTTTCTTTGAGAAAACGACTAGTTTCACCATAGTAACACTTGTCACAGTCTTTACATTTGATGGCATAAATGAGGTTACTTTGTAACTCCTTCGGTATTTTTTCTTTCAAATTTGAAAATAAAGATTTATTTTTTCTTTTATTATAAAATGCCAGTGTAACTTCAGGTACGTTTCGTTTGAAACACTTTTCTAATTGATTGTGATAAGCCCTCAACATAAGGAAATTTGAAATACTTCCTATTTATAACTTCCAGTTCAGCATGATCTTCATTTGAATGTGCTGGTTGCTGTCTTAAATATCTTAACCAATATCGTTCAACTAAGTTCTTCGGATAACAATTTTTCTGTAACAATAATTTCACCCTTTTTCTTATTTTCATTTAAAAAACATGGACTACTTATTTCAATAACTTTTTTAACCAAATTTTGGACGCAATTTAATTTTTGGTTTATAGCATGAGAAGAATGGTAGTTCAGGATTCTTGCAGCACTGGTAGGTTTTTTAAACCAATCCGTTAAGATATTGCCATTTTCACCTCTTATAACTTTCACATCTAAGAATGGCAGATTTCCATCTTTCTTAGAATATAATCTTTCTTAGAAAGATGGAAATCTGCCATTCTTAGATGTGAAAGTTATAAGAGGTGAAAATGGCAATATCTTAACGGATTGGTTTAAAAAACCTACCAGTGCTGCAAGAATCCTGAACTACCATTCTTCTCATGCTATAAACCAAAAATTAAATTGCGTCCAAAATTTGGTTAAAAAAGTTATTGAAATAAGTAGTCCATGTTTTTTAAATGAAAATAAGAAAAGGGTGAAATTATTGTTACAGAAAAATTGTTATCCGAAGAACTTAGTTGAACGATATTGGTTAAGATATTTAAGACAGCAACCAGCACATTCAAATGAAGATCATGCTGAACTGGAAGTTATAAATAGGAAGTATTTCAAATTTCCTTATGTTGAGGGCTTATCACAATCAATTAGAAAAGTGTTCAAACGAAACGTACCTGAAGTTACACTGGCATTTTATAATAAAAGAAAAAATAAATCTTTATTTTCAAATTTGAAAGAAAAAATACCGAAGGAGTTACAAAGTAACCTCATTTATGCCATCAAATGTAAAGACTGTGACAAGTGTTACTATGGTGAAACTAGTCGTTTTCTCAAAGAAAGGTTGTACCAACATAATTATTCCATAAGAACAAATAAAAGTAACGCAACAGCCTTATCTGGGCATGCAATGAACGAGGGTCACACGTTCGATTTTGAAGATACAACTATAATAGAAAAAGAAAAAGATGAGCAAAGAAGGAAGACACTTGAGATGTTATATATTAAAAAGGATCTAAGTTCGATTAATCATAGAAGTGATATTACTAATTTAAGTAATATTTATTCTGGAGTGTTGTGCTGAGGTTTAGTGAAATTTGATTTATTTAGTTCCCTTGAGTGAACAGTGTTGAGGTTATTTGTAATGTTATCTTATTAGTCTAGTCGAAGGTTTTGTCCGGCTAACATTGTTGTTCCTTTAAATAATGTAAATTTCATTTTCTTAGTTAAAAAATTCTTACTTCTGTAAGTAATATTGTTTTATGTATCTCTGAAATATTTCTGCTTGTAATATTCATGAGTTGTAACAATCCATTTTCATATTGTGTATATGTTTGATGTTGATATGTGATTTCTTATTATCCTTTGTTTGTAGGCCTATGAAAAAGGTTTTAAATAAAACCGAAACGTTGGCAACGAGAGTTTGATTTTTTATCCTGGAAAATTGACCGAACCCCGATTAGAGAACACACCTATTCTATCAAACGGTCGATATATTATTGAATCTGTTATATATATATATATATATATATATATATATATAAATAATGTAATTTTTTTGAGGGTTGAGGTCCAATGATTTTAAACTAGTCCTTTTGCCGACGTTTCGACATATATTTATGTCATCTTCAGGGCTACAACATGATTGTCTTACAACTAGAACTATTACTACTATTTGGTAATTTATTACATTTTAATATGTACCGTAACAAAGAGGAATTTATTGATAAATCAGTTATTTCGACTATGGATTTTTTTTATACATTGACATAAGGATATTGTTATAATTAATCTATTGCTTTAGAATTATTTCATAAGTATAGAGATCACTATTTGATTACCTTGGAAATCTGTTTATGTTTTTTACTATTTACAGTAGTAAATAGGTATGCTGCAGGTCAGGTTAGATCAGTGGTTAACGTTACTAAAGTATTACCTACCTCTGAACTGGTAGGTCCGGGGTTCGATGCCCACCTTAGTCCTCAATTTATTCACTCGGAAGTTACATAAATCTGAGCACATTGTCCTTCGAAGAGGACGTTTAAACCGTCGGTCCCGAGCCTGTAAAATGTCAGGTACTCGAAATAGACTTCAGTTAGGAAAGATTTTAGGACTCCCAATGTAGAATCAACAGATAATGTAGTTCACCCATTACTAAAAAGGGTGCCAAATAATAAATGAGCCACAATTCCTGCCCCCTAGAACAACACTAAAAGGTGAAAGCCTTATAAGTGTGGGCGTTAGATAACAAACAACCAAACAGTTTCTCAAATTGAATATGATATCTTTGAAGTTTTGTTCTACTTCCATACTTGAACCTCTCATGCAAACATTAATATTATTTTGATATTATGCTTACTTATAGTAAAGTTGAGTGTAGACCACTCCATATTTTTTTTACATATGTTCACTATCCCTATAACTTTTTTTGAAATATTATTTTTTGTAACCTATCTCTAATTCTATCTATCATTATCGTTTATATTCTTGAATATTTATATATTGATTCCCTTTTTTATTTATTATTCACTTGAGTAGCAATGATTATTTTGCAGTTTTTCATAAACACCTTTTTTTATATTATAAAAATTCTATACTTTTCATATCTTTATGTATCTGTTCTTATCCAATAATTTCATTATTTACCTACATATGTCTATTTTATTTTTTCTTACTTATATAACTTAAGTATATTAAGTGCATTAAGATAACTTTTAATCTGTTACTCTTTTATATTATTATTTTTTTTGTTAGATAAGTTTTATCTATCTAGATATATGAATATCTTTATTCAATTAAATATTTTTTCTACTGTTGCTATATGAATATCTTTATTCAATTAAATATTTTTTCTACTGTTGCTATATGAATATCTTTATTCAATTAAATATTTTTTCTACTGTTAATATATGAATATCTTTATTCAATTAAATATTTTTTTCGACTGTTGCTATATGAATATCTTTATTCAATTAAATATTTCGAAATATTGAAAAGTGAGTCTTTGTTGTGTTTCTGTTTATGTGTCACTGCTTATTTTAATTGTTATATATATATATATATATATATATATATATATATATATATATATATATATATCTACAAATCCTCAAACAAATCCCTGAGTCTAATTTTCATGTCACCTTAGAGCTTCCGAAGAGTCATTCATATGCCTCCTTGGGGCTCACTATCCTCCTGGTCTTAACCTCTACCGTTAATTATTATTTGTTTTTTTTTTCTCAGTGTTTATACTTTTCCTTTTTGAACTTTATTTGCATTCTTATTGTTGTCTTCATTATTATTTCGTATTATATCTTTTTTATCTTGTTTTATAAATTAATATTGGAGGGATTTCTATTTTTCCTCTCTTCCGCTGGGGGGCAGTATTGCGGTGGTTCCACGAGTTACTCTGGAGGCCTGTAGCAGTTTGCTTCTCAACGCAAGTACTTCGCACTTCTTCCTGATGATGACGGATGTCGAAAAATCGAAGTGAGTTCTATTTGTTAAAGTTTTCCTACTCATGAAAAAATATTTAATTAAATAAAGATATTCATATAAGAAAAGTAGAATAAATTTCGTTTTCCTATTTATAAAGTTTATATATATATATATATATATATATATTTCGTTGAACAGCTGACCGTATTTCGCTGATGTCATTTTCTTCACTAGTTTTTCAAGGTTTCTGAATACCTTCTTCTTTCCTTCATCCAAACGTTGGAGAATGTTAATTAAGTTATAACCGACATGTTTCGACTGGCTTCCAGTCATCTTCAGGGTGATTAATTAAACAAAGAGGAAAATTATTAGTCTTTGGAGTTGGTAATAAAACACATTATATAGTAGAAGTTTGAAGTAGCTGCTCTTCGGCCTGATTCACAAGAGCAACTGACTGAGGTGGGGTGGGGGTACTGACAGTTAACGGTTTTTTCATCCAATCAGGCGCATATAGTTTAAGCACTCTCTCACTACTACCCGTTTGAATATTTATTGTAGGTTTATTCTGTTTAATTATTATTGCTTCTGCGATTTGCAGCCGATTGAAGTTGTTTTCTTTTCTAATTATTTTAGTTCCACTCACGAGTAGGTCTCTAGTTATTTTGGTATTATGCTTGTCCTCTGAATGTTTCTTGGGACCGCCTATAGAAAGGTGCATGGTAAGTCTTCTCGACAGTGATGTAGTTGTCATCCCAATGTATGAATCGTTGCAGGGCTCACGGTCCCCGATTTGACAGGTGTATTCATACACGAGATTAGACTCCTTCAGTTGAGAATCTTTAACCTTATTGCTATTTCTCATCACTAGGCTGCTTATGGTGGGGCTCCGATAATAGGTTATTAAGGCGACCTTATCCTCGGGTGAGGTGCATTTTATATTCTTCTTAATTATATCCTTGAGTACGCGTTCGTCTATTTTGTGGTCTTCCGAATACTGATTTTCGTAATAAAGGTTATGTGTTATGCCTGTTATTTGGTTATCGGTTTGACTGATGTGTTTCGAATTGAGATATTGTTTTAAAATATTGTCAAAGAGAGAGTTGGAGTAGCCGTTGTTAATGAGGGATTGTTTTGTAAACTCGATGTCCTTCTGAAATAGTTTCCAATTTGCTGTTGTTTTATAGACTCTATGTATCAAGGCTTTTATTGTTGAGTTCTTGTATTGTTGTGGGCATTCACTGTTAGCATTAAGATAAGGTGCAGAGTTTGTGGACTTCTTGTGAATTGATGTAGTAAGTTTTCGGTTATGGTAATCTATCTTTACGTCGAGGAAGTTGAGTTTGTTATTGACAGCAATCTCTGAGGTGAATTTGAGACCGGACTCGTCTTCAAAAATCTCTTTAAGCCTGTTGAGTTCATTCTGATCTTTTACTACAACGAAACAGTCATCAACGTATCGGCAGTAGATAGTGGGTCTTGTCCCGAGTTTATTCATAATCTGGTTCTCCATGTGACACATATAGAAGTTGGCAAAGGTTACCCCCAGTGGTGAGCCCATGGCAACACCGTCAGTCTGAAGATATAAACTTCCGTCCACATGGGTAAAAGGATTTTGCGTCGTGCATGCATGTAGAAGCTTTTCAAGGATGGTTCGGCTGAGAGGTGGAGGTGGTAGTTGGTTGTTGTAGGCGTAATCACAGATTATTTTTATTGTTTCCTTGACCGGTACGTTGGTAAAAAGGGATTCTACATCTAACGATGCTAAAGTTCCATCAGGTTCCAGGATTTTAAGGATGTCTAGAAATTCATCGGTTGATTTAACTACATATTTTGCAGGCATATAGGGTGTTATTATTTTGTTTAATTCTTTAGCTGTATTGTAGACTGGGCTATTTATTTGTGAAATGATGGGTCTTAGTTTGTTTCCTGGCTTATGGATTTTTACGGTGCCGTAGATATATCCTGGGGAAAACTCTCCTACTATGGTTTGTAGTATTTTCTCATCCTTCTCCTTATTTACTGTTCTAATTAGTTTATTGATACTGGTTTTAAGTTCCTTAGTAGGGTTACGGGTTATTTTCTTGAATTTTGTAGTATCAGATAGAATATCGTCAAGTTTCTTCTTGTACTCCTTGCGATCCATAATTACGAAGCAGTTACTCTTATCAGCCCGTCTGACAATAATATCAGGGTGTTCTCGGAGCTCCTTTGCTGCATCCCGCAGTTCCTTGTTCAGAAGGATGCTCGGTTTAAGTCCTCGTTGTTTAGTCGATTCGGATCGTAATTGGTCAGGAAGTGCTGGATCAATAGTGATTATATTTTGGGTTTGTAGATTTAATATATTGTTATATAGTGTTTCTAATTCTATTTTCTTCTTAATAGGGTCAAACTTTGGTTTATATATTTTATAAACCAAATTTTTATATATATATATAAATTTATATTTATATATATATATAATATATATATATATATTATATAATATATATATATATATATATATATATATATATATAATATATATAGTTTATATATATATATTTATATATTTATATATATATATATATATATTATATATATATATATATATATATATATATATATATAATTCAATGGAAAGAAATATGGAGAGTTAATTCATAAGATAAGAAACCCAGAGGTAAAAAAGAGTTTTAGAAAATTAGAAACATTTTCTAACAAATTAAGTAATGTGAAATCGGACATTCATTTTTAAACGCATATATATATATATATATATCATTAAAATTAATCGCAGTCTCGGCATTGACGATCTTAAGACTGAGAGATTCGATCCTACGAACTAACCTCCTGCTAACAGGGTTCAACTGAAAAAGGAGTTGGCCAAGTGACATGTTAAATTAAAATAGATGACTCATGCTTAGTCATTGCTATAAATAGATTAAAAGGATAGTACAGGTTAATATAAAGAGAAGGTCAAAGGTCAATAATGAACATTATTCTATTTTAAAATCTTTATTCTAACTGCTTGTTTCTTGTTCATTATTGACCTTTGACCTTCTCTTTATATTAACCTGTACTATCCTTTTAATCTATTTATAGCAATGACTAAACATGAGTCATCGATTTTAATTTAACATGTCACTTGGCCAACTCCTTTTCCAGTTGAACCCTGTTAGCAGGAGGTTAGTTCGTAGGATCGAATCTCTCAGTCTTAAGAACGTGAAATGCCGAGACTGCGGTTAATTTTAATGATACTTGTTTAAAAGAGGATCTGCTGCCTATTTATACCAATATATATATATATATATATATAATATATATTCTGTGAGGTCCTCCCGGGTCAGCTCTGTGTTGTGTTTGTCAAGGGTGTGCAGGTGCATTGTTAGTCGCCTTGATAGACCTGCAAAGTGGAACCATAAAGAAGCACACCCTTGACAAACACAACACAGAGCTGACCGGGAGGACCTCACAGAAAATATATATATATATATATATATATAAATATATATAAAAACAGGATTTCACAAAAAAACACGTGAAATAAAAATCAGCATCCAAACCACTGAAAGAAATCAGAAAAAAAAGACAAGATTTTTCTGATTTCTTTTGTGGTTTGGACGTTGGAATGCATTCGTATATATAATTTAATTAGGAAGGACACACAGAAAGAACTGATACAATTCACTTCGATCTTTCAGACTAGCAAAAGCTCGCTAAAAGAATCCCTTCGTCGTAGTAACAGTGCTTTATTAATATACGCAATAAAAAAAGTTTATTACTCTTAATTTAAGTGTGTACAAATATTACTTACGTTATAGGTAAAGTTAAAATAAGATATATTCTCAATTAATAAATAAGATATATTGTTTAAAAATAGATATAAGATATATACAGGTTTGTGATAAATGTGTAATCTGTAAGGGAACACATTGTAAATATACCGTCCCGATATAGGGTACTATGTTGGGGGGCAGGGGGTTTGTTTCATAACAATTTATTTGTTATGAAATAAAAATAAATTGTTATGAAACAAATAAATCATAATCATATAATTTAAAGAAAAGAAGAAGAAACACACAGCATGTGGAAGGATATCGAGTCCGGGAGATAACCTAGATCATGGTTTCTCAATGATTCTCCCCAGGGGTGAATTTGTGACCACAGTAAGTTTACAGATTGAGGAAAGCTATTACAGTTTTTGACTTCTAAAATTAGAAATAAAAATATTTGATTGAATTAATGATTTATATATCCATCAATAATTGTTATTAGCGATTCATATTGTAAAATTCTATTATAAACTTAATCAATTCTAATGTAGTGCAATCAGTTATTATGTAGCATTTACTCATTGTAGGGTAAAAAGCTAATTAAATGGTCTCCATATACAAAAATTTAATGGTATAAACAACGCGTTTCGAACACGAGTGTTCTTCCTCAGGCATTAACTAAAAAATGCAATGTCATGATATTGTAATTTTTAGTTAATGCCTGAGGAAGAACACTACGTGTTCGAAACACGTTGTTTATACCATAAAATTTTTGTATGTGGAGACCATTTCATTAGCTTTTTACCCTACAAAACTTAATCAATGTAATGTTGTAAACGTGTATATACTAACTTGGAAAGAAGAGGGGGTGGGGGGAATGGTATTGTGGGAAATGGCGAGAGGGGTGAATGGGCCGAGGGAGGCTGAGAACGCCTGATCTAGATACAAGGAAGCAAATGTTGACGAATTGCAAATTCTTTTGCAGACTCAGTTTAGATGAAGCTAAACCGACCTAGAAAAGATCACGCTTAGTGGAAACTAGTTGATAGATATACAAATGTGGGTAGTACTATAGCTGTTAATATGTATGGAGTAGAGATTATGTTTGAGAAAAGAAGTAAAGGAAAGACTGACGCTAATGACAGGACAAGTTTGACAGTTGTGTCGTCCACATCGTAGTATTTCATCTAACAGGATTGGTAGGTTTTTGAGAAATAAGGGTACATTGTTCTTAAGATTAGGAGATTTTTGTAAGATGTAAAACGGTATTCTTAGCTTGAGAGCAGATTAGCTCAGTGGTTAACGTGCTCGTGTTTGAACTGTTAGGTCAGTGTTTCGATACCGACTTTGGACCTCTATGTATTCACTGGTTCGGATAGTACTTAAGGTGTTGGTCCTGAGCCTTCACAATGTCAGGTATTCGTTAAAGATTCCTATTCTAAATTTTGAGTTAGGCAAAATTCAAGGGATCAGGTTAACTCAGTGGTTAACGTATTTGCCTCTGAACTTATATCACCGGGGTTCAATCCCCAAATGGCTCTCGATTTATTCATGCGGGAGGTGAATAAATCTTAGCAAACCGTCGGTCCTGAGCCTGTACGAAGTCAAGTAATCGTTAAAGTTCCCTACTTTAAATACACTTGAGTTAGGCAAAATTTAAGACGCCCACTGTAGAATCAATCCTTTATTGTGTGGTATTACAAAGGGCCAATACTCGGCCTATGTGTGTTCCCTTGTGGGACTACCACTGCAATCTAACCTAGGAAAAATTTAGGACTCCCAATGCAGAATCAATCTTCTTTATGTGGTATCACAAAGAGGCAATGTTCAAGCTATATGTGTGCCCCTGTGGGACTACCACTGCAACCTAACCTAACCTATTCTTGTGATTTAAAGGTTTGCTATAATAAATAGAGGGTGAGTGGTTAAACTCAGAAGGAGTGCAAGAAAATTTGGAGAGGATAGTGAAAAACAGTTTAGTAACAGTGACAAGCCTGAATACACCAGGGAAATTAGTAGTGATAAAAATATGTAGAATCATTCTAATCTTTCCTGGGTCTCTTTGCTAGGTTAGGTTAGGTTAGGTTACAGTGGCCGAACATTGGACCCTTTGTGATACCAAATAATTAATTATTAATTAATATAAATGTTTATACTATCAGTATAGTATACTAATATACTATATAACTCTGACGAAGACCGCTTGTTACGGTTGAAAGATCTTAGTCTTGTTTTCCCATTTCATATTGTGGTTTGATAATTGATTATTATTTCACGTGTTTATGTGACATCCTTTTATTTATAATACATAATTAAAACTAAATATATATAATTTTGTGTAATTCACTATCGCATAAATGTTGTCAATGTGCCATCCATATATGATAATTGACAACATTGTCAATACAATGCTGTCAATTGTATTGACATGTCTATTTTGTATGTGTATTGTATATTATCAATGTTGTCTCCTGTAATACGTTTCTACTAATAAACTTTAACAATATTTTAATATAAATGTTTATACTATCAGTATAGTATACCAATATACTATTAGTATACTATTATTATATACTATAATATATATAATAATATACTATTAGTATAAACGTTAGGACGTTTATAACAATAAATGTATCTCTCCACCTATTAATGGATGAGTCAATTATTTTAATAGCAAGCGGTAAACCTTGTATTGCCCCTTAATCATTTTAAACAATCCTATCCTAGAACAATACAGACATTAGTTAGGTAAAATAAATTCAAATTCTTTAATAAACATAACCATTATTATAAATTATAGAAAACGTTTCGTTTTCAACTTTATAGTTTTCTTCGTAAGGTTTATCTGCTTGTAGTGATAACGCAGAAAAGGGAAGGATAAATAGATTAAAGTTTCTGTATTCTCTATATAAGAAGATAAACCTGAAGAAGAAAACTGAATGTCGAAAACTTTTTTGTTTTTTTGATAAAACTTGTTATTGTAGTGACTTTTACATTTTTCCAATAATGAGTCAAAACTCATGTATTGGAGTTAATTGGGGTATTTCTTGTGGTATGAAGTCAGCTTGATCAGACTCTGTAAACCTCTTGAAGACAATTCTTTGCTTATTAATTAACTTAAGCGTATTCTATTGGTTAGCATGCTTAACTAGGGTCTTCTTTATCATCCTAGATTTTATATGCGGCAGACTGTAAGTCTTATATTCTCTAGTTCATATAGCGAAGAGTACAAAAATCTAACTCCCCCAACCTCTTAAAGTGTTTATATTTTAAAAGCTTTATTGAAATTATCAAAGTTTGTAGCCTGTGGATGTTTGAAATATATTTCGAAGTTTATAGCTTACTTTATTGAGGAATTCAACGTTTCTTATTTAATTCTTATAATCCAGTTCATTATATTAAACAATGAGACCAATGTCTCTAGCATGTTAAATATAGGAGTTCATATTAGATTAACAGAGTTAAGCAACATTGGGAATGATTAGTATATGGATGGGTGACAGAATGTTCTCCCTGTGTGTTGGTGTTGGTTTTATAATATGGAATTCATTATAGTAAATAAAGAGACCAACAGTTATACTTTGTTGAATATACCGTTTCCCATTAGACCACCAGAGTTAAGCAACATTGGGCATGATTAGCTTATGGATGGGTTACAACATATACCATCTGTGTTGGTGTTTGTTTTATAATATGGAATTCATTATAGTAAATAAAGAGACCAACAGCTATACCTTGTTGATTATACCGTTTCCCATTAGACCACCAGAGTTAAGCAACATTGGGCATGATTAGCTTATGGATGGGTCACAACATATACCATCTGTGTTGGTGTTTGTTTTATAATATGGAATTCATTATAGTAAATAAAGAGACCAACAGCTATACCTTGTTGATTATACCGTTTCCCATTAGACCACCAGAGTTAAGCAACATTGGGCATGATTAGCTTATGGATGGGTTACAACATATACCATCTGTGTTGGTGTTTGTTTTATAATATGGAATTCATTATAGAAAATAAAGAGACCAACAGTTGAATATAGCGTTTTCCATTAGACCACCAGAGTTAAGCAGCATTGGGCATGATTAGCTCATGGATGGGTGACAATGCCTGCTGTGTATTGGTGACTTATATAATGTTTGCCAAATCAGAAATGAGTCATCTTCGATTCTTGGATAGCATGTAAGGGAGGGGTGGGCAAATTACGGCCTGCGGGCCACATCCGGCCCTTTGGCCCACCGAAGATTAGTACATGATTTAGATTTGATGTAAATGATTGTATTAATTTTATTTTGATTTGCAATGAAGTGCATTTCAACATCAGGTGGTGCAGTATCACACTTTCAGCTTTCGTTCTTCTTTTAAAATTAGTTCTTCTTCATGATGGACAAAACCTTAAGTCAATTAGTTCTTCTTCATGATGCACAAAACCTTAAGTCAATTAGTTCTTCTTCATCATGGACAAAACCTTAAGTCAATTAGTTCTTCTTCATCATGGACAAAACCTTAAGTCAATTAGTTCTTCTTCATCATGGACAAAACCTTAAGTCAATTAGTTCTTCTTCATCATGGACAAAAACTTAAGTCAATTAGTTCTTCTTCATGATGCACAAAACCTTAAGTCAATTAGTTCTTCTTCATCATGGACAAAACCTTAAGTCAATTAGTTCTTCTTCATCATGGACAAAACCTTAAGTCAATTAGTTCTTCATCATGATTCTTAACTACTCTTAAGAATAAAGGAAAAGTGCCTACATGAAAAGTTATATATAAAAAAAAAATTAAAGGATTTCGATATTAACTTTTCTTTTTCAGGTTTACCGCCTTAAACAGAGAAGACAGAAACTGTAATCCATTTATCTTCTCTTTTTTTTAGGTTTTGACTGTAAACAGATAAACCTGAAGAAGAATACTGCATGTTGAAAATGATACTCTTTCTATAATTTATTGTTATTTGTATAATTTTTCTATTGTTTATTAAGCAAAGTAATCGTTATTAAGAGGTTTGCTCAAGTAGACTTCAGTAAATAACTTGAGTAAACTTAAGATTTTGATAAAGTTTGCTTGATGCCTCAAGAAATTCAGCATGTATCTCCAATGTATTGGTATTAACTCACTTATTGATGTAAATAACGACAAAATCTCTATGTAAACAACTGTTATAAAAAAAAAATATTTCGACATTCAGCTTTCTTCTTCAGGTTTCTCTCATTATACAGAGAAGGCTGAGACTGTAATCCATTTATCGGCAATCATTTTTGTCATTGTAGGGTAAAGAGCTAATGAAATGGTCTCCACGTATAAAAATTTAATGGTATAAACAACGCGTTTCGAACACGTAGTTAGTCGAACTAAGGGTGAGTGTCTGTGGTATTGACTGAGGAAGAACACTACATGTTCGAAACGTGTTGTTTATACGAATAAATTTTTATATGTGGAGACCATTTCATTAGCTTTTTACTCTACAATGAGTAAATACCACATAATAACTGATTGCACTACGTTAGAATCCTTTTTTTTTACGTTTTGGCTTTAAGTAGATAATTCCTATGAAAACAACTTTCGAAACAAAAAAAATTTCGACACACAGTTTTCTTCTTCAGGTTTATCTCATTATACAGAGAAAGCTGAGACTGTAATCCATTTATCTGCAATCCTTTTTTTTTATGTTTTGTCTGGTTAATTCCTATGTAAACAACTTTTAAAACAAAAAAAAATTTCGACACAGTTTTCTTCTTCAGGTTTATCTCATTATACAGAGAAAGCTGAGACTGTAATCCATTTATCTGCAATCCTTTTTTTTTATGTTTTGTCTGGTTAATTCCTATGTAAACAACTTTTAAAACAAAAAAAAATTTCGACACAGTTTTCTTCTTCAGGTTTATCTCATTATACAGAGAAGGTAGAGATTGTAATTCTGTTATATGTTCTGCGTTTTCTCTATAAGTAGATAAACCTGAAGAAGAACACTGTAGATTGAAGATTGGTGGGCAGGTGAGGTTGAGCTGGCGATGTTTATTTATCGGAGCAGACTTGGCAAGTAATTTATAAACGTGACTTGGTTGAGATTTGCGCCGGCAGCCTTGTGATGTGCCCACCTCCCCAGTGGTGAGAGAGGCTCCGCCCTGCGCGATAGCCACCTGTTTTGTTCTGGAGTTGTTATGACGCCGATGCCACAGTGGGGGAGGGCGGACTTGTTTGATTATGCATGGAGCCCGCGTTCTCTCCCCCTTTCGCGGCTTTATTTATTGAAAAGCCCGCCATGTCTCAGTATAAAAATGGCTGCCACCCACCGCCTTCCTAATTACCGCCTTCCTGCAAATCAACTTTGCTCTTGCCTTTCTCACCAGCTTTAAGACATTCTTTATTTACTGTGCGCCTGTGTACTGGTCGATACCTGCAATGGGTTATGTTTCCCCCAAAAAACCTCAATAAAAAAAAAATAGCCAACCAAAGTATTACTTTATCAACAAGCTTCTACCAACCTGCACAACCCCTCTATTACTAGTCTATTTGCAATCTTGCTGAATCACACCACCGGCTTGTTGATCTACACAAAACCTTATCTTACTCCCAAATACCCCTGACATTAAGGCTAAACCTATCTCAAATCTACAATCAACCAGGACTCAAACATCAAGCCTTGTACCACGAAAGCCATCGATCTTGAGTAACAATACTCGTTACTCCAAACCAATTGTTACCTTTGCAGCTCTAAATTTGCAGCTCTAAATCACATTTGTTGACCCCAATTGGGTAAATATGTCTTAAAAAAAAAAAAAAAAAATCATTTGTGGACTAGTAAAAGTTAATAAATTAATAATTTTAATATACGCAAGATAAAAAACTAAAATTACAATTTTTGTATAACAAATATACGTATAAAAATATGATCAAACCACAATAAGAAATGGGAAAACAAGACTAAGATCTTTCAACCGTAACAAGCGGTCTTCGTCAGAGTCAAAAACCCAACTGATAACGAAGACCGTTTGTTACGGTTGAAATATCTTAGTCTTGATTTCCCATTTCATATTGTGGTTTGATCCTTGGTAGTTATTTCACGTGTTTATGTGAAATCTTTATATACAAATATATGTATACAACAGAAATGCACGATTACTGCTGGTACTGCAGTGGTTATTATGGGCCAATAATTAAGCTTATTATTTTGTATTTATTTATTTTATTGAGAGTGATTATAGTACCGGTCCAAAGAACTATAGTACTTTTCTCAAACTTATTGAGAAGTATCATTGATTGTCTGTGTGGCCAATGCTTAAGCTTAATATTATGTAAAATGGATAAACAAACAAAAGTCTCCACATAAATGAAGTTTTATTCAACGCGTTTCGAACACTTTGTGTTCATCATCAAACTTCATTTGTGTGGAGACTTTTGTTTGTTTATCCATTTTACCTCAGAATGAGTAAATACCAAACAATTACGGATTGCACAACTAATGATTATTATTTTGTATTTATTTATTTTATTGAGGGTGATTATAGTACTGTGTCCTAACAACTATAGTCCTTTTCTCAAACTTATTAAGAAGTATTTTTGATTGTCTGTGTCCTTGAAGAGAATCCCAGTATTGCTGCCTGTTTTCTCTATCCTCTTCCCTAAGGAGTTCTTGTATAGTGTGTAATATGTTTCTGGACCTATATGCGGTTTCTGAGCAGCTTCCCTTGCAAGTTCATCTACTCGTTCATTTCCCTCTACTCCTGCATGTCCTGGCAGAGTGTTCCTGTTCTTCATACCCAGAAGATTAAGTTTATGTTATATCATCTTTGAGCTGAGGCTTAAGCTTACTAATTCCTTGCAAGATAAAGAAAGTGTTTAAAACACTTGTAACTGATAAATTTATGTTTAAGCATAGATAGCTGACGGTTAGAAATTTAAAAAAAAATAATAATTAAAACATAAGGCCCAATATCCTCGTCAATTTGTTACACATTTCCATTGTTTTATTACAATTTAGTTTATTTTATATTCAAAACAAATTCTTTTACAATTTATTACATCATAAATGAAATATTTTGTTGTTATTTTAAATAAATATGTTTGTATTTCGACATCACGTTGTAAATGTAGTGGAATTATTTTATGGTTACACTCTTTATTTGCCAAAAAACAAATATTTGTTTGAAAATTCGCATAATTAAGTTTTTAAGTGTCTGTGTGGGAGGGGGGAGTGGGGGTCCACAGATGATAAACTAGCTCTCAGGGGGTCGACAGATGGTAATATAAAAAGATTTCACATAAACACGTGAAATAACAATCAATGATCAAACCACAATAAGAAATGGGAAAACAAGACTAAGATCTTTCAACCGTAACAAGCGGTCTTCGTCAGAGTCAAAAACCCAACTAAAACCCAGTTGGGTTTTTGACTCTGACGAAGACCGCTTATTACGGTTGAAAGATTTTAGTCTTGTTTTCCCATTTCTTATTGTGGTTTGAGCGTAGATCGTAATATAGCTCTCAGGGGGTCCACAAATGGTAATATAGCTCTCAGGGGGTCCACAAATGGTAATATAGCTCTCAGGGGGTTCACAGTTGGTAATATAGCTCTCAGGGGTCCACAGATGGTAATATAGCTCTCAGGGGGTCCACAAATGGTAATATAGCTCTCAGGGGGTTCACAGTTGGTAATATAGCTCTCAGGGGGTTCACAGTTGGTAATATAGCTCTCAGGGGGTCCACAAATGGTAATATAGCTCTCAGGGGGTCCACAAATGGTAATATAGCTCTCAGGGGGTTCACAGTTGGTAATATAGCTCTCAGGGGGTTCACAGTTGGTAATATAGCTCTTAGGGGGTTCACAAATGATAATATAGCTCTCAGGGGGTTCACTGTTGGTAATATAGCTCTTAGGGGGTTTACACTTGGTGATATAGCTCTCAGAGTATCCACAAGCCATCAAAGATTGAGAATGAACCACTATTCTGAAACAATTTCATATGTTACCACAGATGAAACTTAATACAGCAGTCATGTTTAGTCCAATATTACTCTTCTAATATTGTAAGTTAAAAAAAATACTCATAGTAAGAGAATTCCTGCTTAAAAACTATAATTTTATTTTGAATCAGCAGAAAAGTGACTTAAAATTAGTAGCAGTTTTGTCATAAACAATGCAAAACTACTCTTTATGTTTCAATATTATCAAAAATTCTTATTACAATTGTTTCTTATATACACTTGGCAATAAGATTTATTAAAACATATACCAATGTTTGTATATTTATATGATAAAACACTTTTTCGATAAAAATACGATCAGAAACCGACAAATAAAGTTCAATATACATAAATAAACAAAGAGAAATTAAAAACACACAGTTTTAGTTTGTAATTTCACTAAAATGTGTGTTTTTAACTTCTCTATGTTTATTTCATCTGCATCGCTTCATTTATAGACATCAATAGCTACAAATATAGATGAAAATTGACTTAATGGTGTTTTATTGAGAATTGTTTAACGCTGGATCAAACCTTGATCAAGAAAAATAGTGTAAAATAAAATATAATAAATGACTTTGGAACTTATCTTTGTACTTAAATAACTCTGGTAATATGGATAGAGGAGATCCTAATTTTTTTATGTATTCCCCAGTTACTTTATTAATCTTGAATATATTTTTATTCGTTGATTCTGTTTGAAACAGGAAATGTTTTTAAGTAGATCAAGTTGACTATAGTTGAAAAGTTAACATCACAGCGAAGGTACAAGACTTACCTTCCTCTACCTGTCGTTAGTATAGATTTTAGTATTTACTTACCAGGTATTGAAAATTTTTGAAAAAATTATTATTAAAACGTTTAATTCAATTGAAATATATTTCTTATGCACCTTTCTTTATTTTCGTGAATTTTCCAAATTTTACTTTAACTCAGGAGCTATGAAAGCAGTTTTTTTTGTAGTATTTACTTACGATTAGAGAGAAAAAGAAACGTTAAGTCTTACCATTGTTGAGTAAAAAGCTAATGAAATAGTCTCCACATATAGAAATTTAATTAACAACGTGTTTTGAACACATAGTGTTCTTTTTCAGCCATTAAAAAAAATACAATGTCAGCAGAGAGTTATCTATAGTATAAAGTCTCTCTCTGTCTCTAATACTCTCTCATAGATGACATTGTATTTTTTTAGTTAATGCCTGAAGAAGAACACTACGTGTTCGAAATACGTTGTTCATACTATTAAATTTCTATATGTGGAGACTATTTCATTAGCTTTTTACCCTACAATGAGTAAATACCATATAATAACTGATTGCACTACCTTAGAATTAAGTCTTCCCACATAAGGAGTTTCAAACACTTATAGTATAAAGTCTCTCTGTCTCTCTCTCTCTCTCTCTCTCTCTCTCTCCCTCTCTCTCCCTCTCTCTGTCTCTCTCTCTCTCCCTCTCTCTGTCTCTCTCTCTCTCTAATACTCTCTCATAGATGACATTGTATTTTTTTAGTTAATGCCTTAAGAAGAACACTACGTGTTCGAAACGTATGTTTAACTGACAAATTTCTATATGTGAAATAAATTTCTATTTCATTAGCTTTTTACCCTACAATGAGTAAATACCTGTTTTGATTCACCGGTGTTCCCAAGCCTTCCGGCTACCACACCGCAAAACCAAACCAGGCCGACGCTTGATACGTGCTACCCTTTTGTCACCCCATGCTTTACACACCAAGCATGGGGCGTCCGGGGACAATGAGTAAATACCACATAATAACTGTTTGCACTACGTTAGAATTAAGTCTTACCACATAAACCGTTTCGAACACTTAGTGTTCATCGTCAAGTTGCATCTATAATACAAACAAAAATATGTTTAAAAATTTTGAAATTGATTACAAGCAAAACAACAGAAATTTAAACTAAAATATAAACTAAGGCTGGTATGAAAAACTCCTTTTAGTTAAAATTTTGTTTGTTTTTCTTTTTATTCAATTTCAAAATATTCAAACATATTTTTGTTTGTATTATAGATGAAACCTGACGATGAACACTAAGTGTTCGAAACGCGTTGTGTGGCAAAACTTGGAGTTTCTTTTCCTCTCTAAACATTAGTTTATTAAGTGTAGATCTTGCCTCCAAAAGGGAGTTTTTGAAAAACTATTTCTTGAGATTATTAAGATAAAAAAAGGACTTCAGATGATACTATGACTATAAAGAAACCAAACTAAGAATTAATAAGGGAGGATATCGAGTGAACAGGCATGAGAAACTCTTGTAGTCATAGCTGGCAGAGCAGAAGAAAAGGAAAGGACTACATCGGAGTAAACAGCAGACTTGAAATAAAATATATAGAGTGTAAAGTGTGATTTGTAGATTTGTAGACATAATTCATCTGTCTTGTAGGCTTATGGAAAAGGTTATAAATAAAAACCGAAACTTGGGGAGTGAGAGTTTAATTTGAACTCGAAGAACTGACCGAGTTATGTAATTGAGCGAATTGACGTGTAATTGAAGTTTTTTGGCTGCTCTACCATGCCTCCTGAGTCCTGAATGCTTTCATTGATATACGGGGTGTTCCAAAAGTCTTGCCCACATTTTGATATTGAATATCTTGGAAACTATTAAAGATATAAAAACGCATCTGGTAAAATCAGAAAGCTTGTTATTTCAAGTTTTACATGAAATGTTCAATGTGAGCACCATTTGTTACACGACACACATCAAGCCGATAGTCAAAATTCTTGCCAAACGCGTCCCAGCATTGCATTGTCAATTGTTTAAACAGCTTCTGTTATTCGTGCTTTGAGTTGAGTGGCGTTGAGTTCTTTTAGCTGGACATAAGCACCCATCCGTTGTGTGAATTTAACCATGCCATCTCACTATGGACTTCCTGTATGGTGGCTCCTTTCCTAATTTTCGGCGAAATGCACGTTTTAACAACAGTGCATGACTCAGTTTTTGCAAATTCAAGCACACAAAACGCCTTTTCTGGTTAAGAGAACGCCATTATTGGGTCTGAAAAGAAAAAAAAAATTAATAACCTTACAAAAAACTTGATGTAATTAGCTTTAAAATAGCAAAACTTTTATCGTAATACCATTTATAGTTAAGGAGATATGAGAACTTCAAATTGGGTCAAGACTTTTGGAAGACCCCGTATTTTTGTTCAGAAGGTGTTTCAAGAGATATATTTTGAACAATAGCAAAACATGGTCTTATATGTGTATGCAAAGCACTGTGACCATGACTATGCAAAGCTCTGTGACCATGACTATACTGCTACGCGAAATGTTTCAAGAGTCGTTAATACAGTAATTTTCATTTCAAGTAGCAGACATAAAGTTTGTCAGCAGGTAATTAATTTATTTGCTGCTTCCAGTGTTTTCCAGGTTGTGTTTCATTAGTTAATTAACATTTCGTGTTTTTAAAACTGACTCCTTTTATGAAGGTAAAACAGAGAGTAATTCAGTAGAGGTCTGATTTACGATTTCACCCCCTCTTTTCAAACTAAATAAAAAGGGACAGTAATTCCGCTTTGGATTCTTACCTGACCTCCTTTCCCATTCCTCCCACCCCCTGCACACACACACACACACACACACACACACCCCAAAAACAACATAAATATTCAGTGTTTCATCGTCATCGAGCTGAACGTCATTATACCACTCTTGATGGGCTTCCGTCTAACGTCACGACTTATCATTCATCATCAGCAAGGCCAGCTCAAGGCCTAACCTCCATCCTACTAAAAAAAAAAAAAAAAAAAAACTTGTCAAAAACAATCCGACAATCTTCAACAGCAACCCTTTACTTAGAATTTTATTTACTCATTTCAGTGACAAAAATATTAAGCCTTATAAGGTAAAAAGCTAATGAAATGGTATCAACATATAAAAATTTAACGGTATAAACAACGCGTTTCGAACAAGTAGTCTTCTTCCTCAAGCATTAACTAAAAAAATACAATGACACCAGAGAGTTATCTATCTATAGTACAAAGTAACTATAGTACACAATAAAAATAAAATAAAATAAGGAAGAGAGTACGAACCTAAGGGTGAGTGTCTGTGGTTTATTTGCTTTTTGCCCTACAATGAGTAAATACGACATAATAACTGATTGCACTACGTTAGAATTATATTTAGCCTTTATTTTACCAGCAGACCTGCTCGTCTTTGACCAGTATTTAAACAAAAAAAGTGACTTTCCCATCATGCATAATTCTTCTCAAACAATAGGGATCTTCTTCCTTATGAGGCCCAATTTTGTGTAAAATATCAACTTGATCCATCAAAGATTCTGGACTGTAGCGTGGTAAGAAGCAATGCTAACACACTCACCCATCCACCCACACACAATAGTCAGCATCGAAAAAACTTCATAAAACGACTTCTGGGGGACCTCAAAACATTTAATTCCGTCAACATCTCGAGATCGAATTTTTTCACGATCACTATACTTTACTTATAGTAAAGTAAAAATCAGAAATGATACGTGATACGATATTCAAAAATGTTGTTCAAAATTAAAGAATAGAACAAAATATCATTATTACTCGTACTACAGCGCATAAGTATTATTAAATCTGGAGTTTTTTTTTATGTTTTGCAAGTTTAGATACTCAGCTCAAATTTGACTTTATTCTAATCGTACTTCTTACTTAGTACTTAGGGTAGCTAGGACTTACTTTTTTAAAACTAGCGAATTATGATAAACCCAAACTAAATTAAAATCAACTAACAATACATATTTACTTACTACAGTAAAAATACCTGTAATTTTTTTTAGTTATATACCTGTATACTTGTATAGTTAGGTAAACACAGCTTAAAAGTCCATAACTTCGCTTCTACGTTAAATTTCCAATCCTTTGCTTTTAAGTTAGACATATGAAAATCTACTGTCAAAGTTTCAGCTTGCTATGACTTATGGTGGCTGAGTTTACAAATAACAAAATTTTTGGGCAACCAAATTTTTTTAAGGGTGTATTCGGTTTTTCTAATGTATAAAACGTAAGTAGCTAGGAACTCAATTTTGTAAAACTAGCAAATTATGATAAACCCAAACAAAATTAAAATCAACTAACAATACGTATTTAATACAGTAAAAATACCTGTATACTTTTTTTAGTTTTGCACCTGAATATCTGCGTAACTAGCCAAATACAACTTAATAGTCCATAACTTTGCTTCTATGTTGAATTTTTAATTCATTCAAATTGTAGCTTTTAAGTTGGACATACAAAAATCTACTATAAAAGTTTTATTTTGCTATGACTTATGATGATTGAGTTTACTTGTGACAAAATTTAGAACAAACAAACAGAGATTTTTCAAAGGGGTGGATTTAGTTTCTCTAATGCAGAGTTTCTCAAACTTTTTTCGACGAAGAACCCTTTTTTCTTCAGTAACTTTCCCTAGAACCCCAAATATTTAATGATTTTATACAATCATAATATAAAATTGTCGTATGCCTATATAAATAGTAGGTATGTTTAAAAACAATTAAAAAAGTAATGTTACTGCAATGTGTATTTTACGATTAAAAAAATTCAAAACTAAAAAATTTTAATTTCCATATTTTGGACAAGTATATAACAAATAAAACGGAATTACCAGCAATTTTAACGCAAATTTTATTTTGTAATTATTTTTGGCTTTATAGATGAAAGTTTGATTCTCAATCAGCCCCAGCATTAAGAATACTTTGGTATTTAGTTTCTATGGCAGTATAAAAGGAAAATCTGGTTTTACATAAGTAGGTAGTGAGAGGTGGCAGAAGTATGTGAAGTGGTATTTTTACGATAGAAGGGAATTCGGGAATCAGATAGCTCAAAAAACTGACTTGTGATTCATCCTAAATATGAATAAAATTTCGACCACTTCCACTTATGTTTATAAGCAGATAGATATACACATTATTCGGTTTCATGGTTCTCAAGAATAAATTTCCTACAGAATAAATTCATACCTACTAAAAAAAAAAAAAATTAGAGAAATGTTGTTTCTAAATGTTTTTCGTGGAACCCCAAACAATCCATCAAAAGGAGCCCCTGGTTTCCGCGGAACCCACTTTGGGAACCTCTGCTCTAATGTATAAAACGTATTAGATTACTTGGTATGAGTCCAGTTCTAAGCAATGTACAGACAAAAACCTTTCTTTTACCAATATATATTTACATATTATTTCTTCGAAATATTTTTTAAATATTTTTTTTTTATTTATTTGTTTAAAGTCACAACAATGTAAGTGTTACATTACCAGTGACACTGATAACACAGATGTATGATTGAAGAAACACAGGAGAGAAGAAGTAATCCAGTGACTACACTTCCTGGCGTGGGTCTAAGTAGAAAGAAAAAATAAATAAATAAAAAAAAATAAAAAATAAAAAAAAATCACTTAGAACGGTTCATAGTAATAAGTCTCTTGGCCACATCCTCTTCAGACGTCTTCTGGGATTTCCTGGAATGCTTCTGGAGGATAATGTTAGGATTAAGGGATTAATATATTTTTTAAATATAAATAATAATTTAAGAAATATATTTAAATAATTTCTTCGAAATTATACTAAATATTGATTCCCTTCTATCATACACTTACGGATCTCACAATTGTTTGTTTTTCTACCAAATTCTTTTCTTTTTAAATATTTCTATTTCAGCACATTGATCTGTAGAAATCTTTTCGTTTTCCTTTACTTCCTCAACAACAGTTCATGCGTTTATACGGCATGAAACTGTATGCTTGCTATAAAACTATTTTGTTTATACATAATTAATTAATGCAACATGAAAATATTTATATTTTTAATATTTTACTCCAATTCTATTATTTTATTTTATATACTATTAGATTACCCGTGACCCTTTGTGTCACTCAGAAATAAACTTCTTATTCGAAAAATACACATTACAGTAATATTACTTTTTAATTGGTTTTAAACATACATACTATTTATAAAAGAATACGTTGGCAGCAGGTCTTCTCTTAAACATATGTGGTTGAAATTTGCAGCAGCTTCTGCAAATTTCAACCACTATTTATAAAAGCATATGAAAATATTTATGCTATGATTGCATAAAATCATTAGAATCTGGTGTTCCTGAGAAAGTTATAGGAAAGCAATAGTCATTGAAATAAATTCACTGAACATGATAGACAGAAATAATTTTAATTGTTTCTTGTTATTAAGGAACGGAAACAGATTCTTATATGACCCAAGCATTTGATATAGTATTCTTAACATGATTCAAGATATATACAAAGTAAATATATTTAGCGAAATAAAAATCATTTAAAAGAAAAATAATCATATATTTTTGACATAAATGAATAAAACATCAATTCAAGTTATATACACAATCAAATATATTTAAAACAAACAAAACTTGTAAATTGAAATATTCAATTTATTTACCCGACATAAAATAACATTAATGTAAGGAATGTGTCTTTATAATATTACCTTAGAACATTCGTATTTTATCTGACAGTTGTGTTCAAGTTTGTTTCTAAAATTATTCATTTTTAACCTCTAATGTAGTAGTTTATTATATATTTGTTATATTTATTTATAATACATTTGCGATACTGTCATCGGTGAGCACGCAAACGAATGGCTACTCTAGATCCATACCTTTACTTCATTACCAGTGTTTATATTATTCGAATTTTAAATTCAAAAATTTTTTGTTACATTTATTTGTAATATATTTGTGCTACTGTCAGCGAGCACGCAAGCCTCTGGGCTACTCTGACTCCATGCCTTTAGTTTATTACCAGTGTTTATATTACGCAAATATTAAATTAAAAAAAAATTTTTTTTTGTTACATTTATATATAATATTTTTGCAATACTGTCATCGGCCAGCACGCAAGACACTTGCTACCCTGTCTCCTATTTTGGGAATATAGTGATTATTTTCTTTTATTTAAAATTATTCAGGTAATAAATAATGTATGTATATTTAATTTCAGGTCTCTATCTCTATGAGAAATGGGTGAACAAACAAACAAACAAACTCACCAACTTTATATATAGGGATTTTACACTATTTTTCTGTATCAAGATTTGGTCCACCTATAACCATACCGCGATAAAGAAAAACAGTGTGAAATATATGTCGTGTAGATAAGAAGCTTTGAATTACACTATTCTAAGCATGTATAACTAATTCTAAGGTAGCTCAATCAGTTATTGTGTGGTATTTACTCATTGTAGGGTAAAAAGCTAATAAAATAATCTCCACATATAGAAACTATTCCACACTTCTATATGTGGAGACTATTTAATTACCTTTTTAGCTTACAATATATATAGCTAGTAAAACAAATTATTCTTATAGACGGAATTATAATAATATTATACAAAAGTAAGAACTAACGTCTCTACCTAGTAGTAACTAGGGTTACCTCTCCGTAGGCTTGCGCGTAAACTACCGAAGGCAAGCGTAATTTACGTGTTTTCAATCGTAATAACGTAGATAATAAGTTAATAAAAAACTTTCCAAGGGATCTAGAGTCCTGTGGAATTAATAAAATCTTTTGCGAAAATTGCCGTAACTTGATATTGGTCAAACTGGTAAATCTTTAAAGATACGTGTAAAGCAACACCGATACAATGTAAGTAGACAGGAAAAAGTAGCACCTTATTCTTGCATATAAATAATGCAAATCATTATATTTATTGGACTGGAGCTAAGATTGGTTTTGTGAGATATACTAACGAACCTCTCTGATTAAATGTAATAGATCAAATGTTATAAACATTTGTAACGGTTTGTTCAAACTTGATTCAGTTTTAACAAGGGAATAGCCTTTTCTAAGAGGGTTGACAGCTAGTGGATAGTTTTTTACTTTTTCTTACTGTACTCCTTTGTTTTCCCAAACATCCTTCTTTGGACATTTGTCCTTTCCTGCACTTTACACCTGTGTTGACCTATACGGCGTGCCTGAGCCTCCCGGCCATATCACAGCCTGCACTTTACACCCTTTAAAATATCCCTCTTCCATCCCACTTATCTCAACCCTTTGCCATGATGTTTCACCATTAGTTTTTCACCATTTTGTTTTTGTAACATTAGTATCACTGACTGCAACATTGTAGTTTTCACCATTTTGTTTTCATAACCCCAGTATGATAGACTGCAACATTGTAGTTTTCACCATTATGTTCTCGTAACCCTAATATCATAGACTGCAACATTGTAGTTTTTACCATTATGTTCTCGTAACCCTAGTAAGACAGACTGCAACATTGTAGTTTTCACTATTTTGTTCTCTTAGCACTAGTATCATAGACTGCAACATTGTAGTTTTCATCATTATGTTCTCGTAACCCTAATATCATAGACTGCAACATTGTAGTTTTTACCATTATGTTCTCGTAACCCTAGTATAATAGACTGCAGCATTGTAATTTTCACCATTTTGGTCTCGTAACACTAGTATGATAGACTGCAACATTGTAGTTTTCACCATTATGTTCTCGTAACTCTAGTATGACAGACTGCAACATTGTAGTTTTCACTATTTTGTTCTCTTAGCACTAGTATCATAGACTGAAACATTGTAGTTTTCACCATTATGTTCTCGTAACCCTAATATCATAGACTGCAACATTGTAGTTTTCACCATTATGTTCTCGTAACTCTAGTATGACAGACTGCAACATTGTAGTTTTCACTATTTTGTTCTCTTAGCACTAGTATCATAGACTGAAACATTGTAGTTTTCACCATTATGTTCTCGTAACCCTAATATCATAGACTGCAACATTGTAGTTTTTACCATTATGTTCTCGTAACCCTAGTATAATAGACTGCAACATTGTAATTTTCACCATTATGTTCTCGTAACCCTAGTATGATAGACTGCAACATTGTAGTTTTCACCATTATGTTCTCGTAACCCTAGTATAATAGACTGCAACATTGCAGTTTTCAGCATTTTGTTGTTACCCTAGAATGATAGACTGCAACATTGTAGATTTCACCATTATGTTCTCGTAACCCTAGTATCATGGACTACAACATTGTAGTTTTCATCGTTTTGTTCCCGTAACACTAGTATGATAGACTGCAACATTGCAGTTTTCATCATTCTATTAATATCGACCAAATAAGTGATGTGTTATTGAAACGTTAATCTCTTTACATGAACAATATAACATAAACGCCGGTTTTTCAACAACATGAATCGTGTTACCACCTCTAACTCTCGACTGATTGCAGCTCAATATATTAAAATGCAAATTAACTCCAATTAGGAGCAAAGTTTGTTTGCAAATGGCTGCATGATATCAGATCGACTTTAGAAACAATACCTCAGCAAATTGTATTGCATGTTGAAAAAATAAACGCTCAATATAGCAAGCCATTAACCTTTGCAAGTCAACCTTTAATTTTTATGGCTCTTCATGACTCATAGTTTATTTTTATCTGATTTCAAATAAACATGAATCATTTTAATATTTCTAAACTAAAGTTTTTGATGTTATTTTTAAAGTTAGTTAACAAAGTTTTTATGTAGAAATTGTATGCTTGTATGAGAAATATTCTCTGATTCTAAGATTTCGTTGCTTTTATAGTTTTGATTGATCAGCTTGTAAGATGGAATCTTTTTTGCAGTGTGTGTGTGTGTGTGTGTTTTTCCTACGGGTAGTAACCCTACCATGGGGGAGTATATTATATTTTCAGTATGCTCCGCATTTTGTATAACATGCTTTATATTACATATTAATGATATATATATATATATATATATATATATATATATATATATATATATATATATACACTTTTTTTCGTTGGAAATACGATCCAAAACGGACAAATATAGTTCAATATAAACAAAGAAACATAGAGAAATCAGAAGAACACACTTACAGTCTCTAATTTTCGGTTTGAACCGTCTTCAGGAGAGATAAGAGAGGGAAACCAAGCGCACTGAATCAGAGACGTAAGCTGACCATAGCTTAGTCAGTACTTTTGCTTATGTATCAATTTCTCTGTATCAATTTCCCTTATTTTTTCAATTTTTTCTTTTTTATATATTTATTGTTTTCATATTCCATTAATTTAATGTAATTATAAATGATAAATTAATAAATTGATTCCTGTCTACCTTATTTTCTGTGAACGGGCGCGCATGCGGCAACACTGTTGGTCTCCAACCGTCTCTGATCCAGTGCGCTTGGTTTCTCTCTCTTATCTCTCCTGAAGACGGTTCAAACCGAAAATTAGAGACTGTAAGTGTGTTCTTCTGATTTCTCTATGTTTCTTTGTTTATATTGAACTATATATATATATATATATATATATATATATATATGTGAGTGTGTGTGTAAGTGATGGGTGTTCGTATATCTCCGTATGTATGTGTCTGCATGGTGTTGTGTTGCGGAGTTTGTTTGAGTGAGTGTCCATGTGCAGACCTATATAGAAGTGTTGTTCTGAGTGTGTGTGTGTGTGTGTGTGTGTGTCTGTGTGTGACTGTGCTTCAGTGTGGTGAGTTGTATTGTGGCACACACCTGCTAGTCTGCCAGCTCACGTTACATGTTTGTTTATGTGTGTATTTGGTACCTGTCTCCCTTTCTGTACGATTTGTTCCTGTATGTTTTAAGTTTTATGTGTGGTATGTGCGCGAACTTCTATGTGTTAGATAACCAGTTCTATTAAACATCATGTATGACGTACTTGTTATGATAAAATTTGACCAAGTCACTACTAAAATGTATGAAAGTGAATAAAAATTAATAATATTTTTAAAATTGTCAACAAAATTAATTAATTTTTTTTTTTAAATTTATTTCATGAACCATACCTTTGTCATAACTACTTTGAGGTTTAGATGACTTTTCAATGTGGCAACCCTGAGTAACAAGTTTATTATGAACCATTATTGTTTTGTGTATCATTAGTATCTTCATATGAATTCTGTCTAAACGAATCCGACAAAAGTGAATTGATGAAAGTGATATCAATAATTTATTTCTTTTTTCTCTGAATTGTTCCTTTTGAAAAGAAATGAGTTTGTTACATTTAGACAAAGTAGTATCTGCACAAGATCAATCTTAAAGACACTGTTAAATAGTATTTTCGAAAGATTTTGTATAGGAAAGGAAAAATGAATTTATATTCTTCTAGATTGCCAGAAGTGAGATGACTGTTAAAGATTTAGGGATTGAAGCGAATTAGGAAAGAATGTACCCATAGAAAAGATTTTGTATAGCAGAAGGACTGCTACTGGGGCTACAAGTAGCAGTAAAAGCAGATGCAACCGAGAACATCAATTACAACCGAAATTGATTATCCTGCAATCTTCTCCCAAAAAAGTAACTACTTTCAACTCTTTTACATAAGCTGCTACTTAAATCAGAGGACCTCACTTACTACCTGAATTAAGACTAGTTGGCCGGGGATTCACTTCCCAGGATGACAAATCCATCATACTAAGGAAAACATCAGAAATTATATGCTTGATTGACGTTGCTTTTTTATTCCTGTAAGAATTTTATTCTTCTTACATCTCATATTAAGTCATTAATATTTCAATAAGTAATTAATCAATAAAAAAATGTTTAAATTATAAATTTAATTACTAATCAATTAAGTAATTAAATATTTCAATTTTTTTTCATTAAACCTCTAAACATACATTACATACTCGCAACAACGTAAATGTGACATTACCAGCGACAATGATGAAAGAAATATATACACTTGCACATGAAGGCAGGAGGGTAGAAATAATCCAGTAATTATACTTCCAGACCTGAAAAATATAAAATTTAGATTAAATGTATGTCAGTAGAATAATTTACACTAATACTGTAAACCCTCACTTTTCGCGGATAATGGGGACCGAAGACACTCGCAAAAAGCAAAAACCGCGAATTTCAAACAACGAAAAAAGCTCAAACAACGACCTTTCCAAGAGAGAGAGGGAATCCTGACCTTACTGAATACTGTACTGTGTTCTAAATAAAAATGAAAAAAAAAGAAGAAATAATTAATAAAAAAAAATTACGTCTTTACCGACTATAAGAGAGAAAGAGAATTATATCCTTACTGTATTGTACAATAAATAATAATGCAAGTAAATAAAATAAAAAAATCGTAACTATTCTTTATTTTAATTTATAGATGAAAATGCCTATTTTTTTACTTCTATTTTTTAATATTTTTATTATTCTCTTGTTACAATTGATTATGTTTTAATATTTTTCATGAATTTTTAGTCCTTATTGAATATTTTTCAGTTTTTATAGATTTATTGGTCTTTGCAGTAATTGAAATCTTACAAATTTTTTTTTAAAAATTGTTAATTTCCTGCGGGGACCAGGTTAGCTTAGTGGTTAACGTACTTGCCTCTGGGCTGGAGGTCCAACTGGCCCTCGAATTTTTCACGCTGGAGATGAATAAATTTGAGCATGTCGTCCCTCTGAGAGGACGTTATGCTGTCGGTCTCGAACCTGTACGATGTCAGGTACTCGATAAAGATACCTACTAGAAATGAACTTGAGTTAGGCAAAATTTAAGACTCTCAATGTAGAATCTGTAGAATCATCGATCAAAGAAAGAGCCGGTAAACGCCTGATGTTATTACCCGCTAGGGGGTCGGTTTAAACAATAAAAAAAAACAATATTTTTTTGAAAATTGCATGGCTTTTTAATGAGCCGTTTAGCGTTAAAAAACATTTCCTGTAAACAAATATTGTACTATAACACTTCTTTTGTTAATGTAATTTTGAAAAAAAAAATTACACCCACGTCTTAACTTGTTCTCCGAGGGACAAGTTGCTCAGATTTGTTCACCTCTCACATGAATAAATCTAGGACCAGAGTGGGTATTGAACCCCAGATCTACCAGTACAGAGGCATTTACTTTACCACTGAGCTAACCAGCCCCCCCCCCCCCTCTCCCCCACTCCCAAAGTAAATTTTGCCTAACTCACATTTATTTATAGTAGGGATCCTTTAACGAGTACCTGACATGGTATAGGATTGGGACCGACGGCTTAACGTCTTCTTAGTGAATACATTACTGTATGAACTTATTGATTTATAAAAAAAAAAAAAAAAAAAAGTCAGGAATTGTCGATTTATTGACTTTTGATAATATAAGTTGTAAGAGAAGTGTTGCTATATAAAGTGGAATGGAATTGTATCGAATTACTATTATTTGGATGATTGCGGATTTGATATTAGAATTTTGACTGTTATCCAGTGGAACTGGTTTAATTGTGTTTAGTTAGTTATTATTTTTTTTTTTGATAGAAGACGTTTTCGTGAGAAGATAATAGCTTTTTTTTGGCTATCGAGACTCTCGCTTGACTTGACAATAAGAGAAGTGTGTGCAGAGATTGGTTTTAGATTGTTTCTTTGCCACACCTGTAGCTTCATCATCATCATCATCAGAGAACACAAGCTAAAATTAGCCCCCTTCTCTATATTGAATGGTTTATACAATCCTCTTGACTCTACAAGTATGTATATTCAATGTGTCTCCTAGGTATAATTGACTGCATCTGGTTTCAACCTAATTAGAAGATAAAGACGGGGTTGTTTTTGGAAAGCCTTCGCCCCCCCCCCCCTCCCACTACCAGATGACTGGTGCTATTCATCTAATTAAACATCACCTCTTGTGGAGACAGCTTCGCAGAAGGTCCTCTGGACCTCTGGTCCAAACCTTCTATTATACTTCCTCTTGTCGGCAGGTGACCCCAGCAGCAGACCAACATCCTCTATAATCTACTCTCACATAGTTACTAGTCCTTAATAACAAGTCATTGGCATACACCCGCCTGTCCATTCTTGTATTAGAAACCTTCCCCCCCCCCCCCCCCCCGATATATAGATATTTATAATTAATCTTCAGTTGTGTCAGGTTTCCTCATGTTTAGTTTTGATTACTGATCTTCCAGTTCATACACAGCTGTTGGTATATATATATATATACATATATATTATCTAATAACCACTATATACATCGAAAATATTCAGTCTTACTATAAAGATGTAAAGTGTAGCATATTTGTTAATTATTATCTATTTTAGTCACGGGTGAGCCATATTTTTAGGTTGATTTTAATAACCGCTGATAATATGACTATAGACCAAAAATCTTCACTGTACTTTAGAGTTGTAAAGTGTGGTTTATTTGTTAATTAGCATCTATTTTAGTAACGGGTGTGTCAAAGGGGCCAGGTTAGCACAGTGGTTAAAGTACTCGCCTCTGAACTGGTAGATCAGGGGTGGTTAGTGGTGGTTAGAGGTATCGGTGTTTAATAACTACTGATGATTTATTCACGCAGGAGGTGAATAAATCTGAGTGTGTCGTCCCCCGGAGAAGGACGTTAAACTGTCGGTCCCGAGCCTGTACGTTGTCAGGTACTCGTTAAAGATCCCTACTCTAAATACACTTGAGTTAGGCAAAATTTAGGACTCCCACTGTAGAATCAATCTTTATTGTGTGGTAACAGCTCGGCCTAAGTGTGTTCTCTTGTGGGACTGCCACTGCAACCTAACCTAACCTAATAACCACTGGTACTATGACTATAATAGACCATAAGACTTCAGTGTACTCTAGAGTTGTAAAGTGTGGTTTACTTGTTAATTAGCATCTATTTTAGTAACGGGTGTGTCAAAGGGGCCAGGTTAGCACAGTGGTTAAAGTACTCGCCTCTGAACTGGTAGATCAGGGGTGGTTAGAGGTGGTTAGAGGTATCGGTGTTTAATAACCACTGCTAATATGACTATAGACCAAAACACTCTAGTGTACTCGAAAGTTGTAAACTGTGGTATATTTGTTAATTAGCATCTATTTTAGTAACGGGTGTGCCAAAGGGGCCAGGTTAGCACAGTGGTTAAAGTACTCACCTCTGAACTGGTAGATCAGGGGTGGTTAGTGGTGGTTAGAGGTATCGGTGTTTAATAACTACTGATGATTTATTCACGCAGGAGGTGAATAAATCTGAGTGTGTCGTCCCCCGGAGAAGGACGTTAAACTGTCGGTCCCGAGCCTGTACGTTGTCAGGTACTCGTTAAAGATCCCTACTCTAAATACACTTGAGTTAGGCAAAATTTAGGACTCCCACTGTAGAATCAATCTTTATTGTGTGGTAACAGCTCGGCCTAAGTGTGTTCTCTTGTGGGACTGCCACTGCAACCTAACCTAACCTAATAACCACTGGTACTATGACTATAATAGACCATAAGACTTCAGTGTACTCTAGAGTTGTAAAGTGTGGTTTACTTGTTAATTAGCATCTATTTTAGTAACGGGTGTGCCAAAGGGTCGAGGTTAGCACAGTGGTTAACGTACTCACCTCTGAACCGGTAGGTCTTGGGTTCGATCCCCACCTGGCCTTCGATTTATTCACGCTGGAAGTGAATAAGGTCTAAGTACGTCGTCCCTCAGAAAGGACCGTTAAGCGGTCGGCCCCGAGCCTGTATGATGTCTGCTACTCGCTAAAGATCCCCTACTCGAAATTCACTTGAGTTAAGCAAAATTTAGGGCTCCCAATATATAGAATCTGTAGAGTCACCGATCAAACAAAAAAAGCCGGTAAACGGCTGACGATATCACCCGCTAGGGGATCAGTTTAAACAATAAAAAAAAAAAAACATTATCAGGTTGATTTTAAAAATCAAGTACTACATTCTGTTATATTCAACTTATAAGGTAGATATCTTTAACTTAGTACATGAAGTCATAGTACTTTACTACTAGCGTTTACCGCTAGAGTTCCCAAAATCCCTTTGTTCCTAGATATTTTCACGTGAGGCGACTGGAATTTGGCTCACATAATCCCTCTATGAGAACATGAAACGATGAATCCAAAATGAATACGATATCAGGTCAAATCCTGACTCTTTAAATATTACTATTCAAATTTTGGTATGAACAAATTTATTATTCCAGATATGATATGAACTCGTTACTAAAATTAGAGTGAAATAAACACTGAGATACACTCTTCTATACTAGAACAATATTGTATTTAAATGTTTATTAGCGTTGGAATTAATGAAATAAGGTTTTTCTTTTATTTCTAACAAGCAATACTAGATTACATAACTTGAAAATGAATGTTTTTTCTTCCAATGGAATATTGAAAATCTTGCTGTCACTCTGTTAGAGCATGTAAGATCAATGATGCCAAGCATCTAAAATTTTAGGTATTTTATGAACAATTGAAACCACAGGTGTTTAATTGAGTTTGACATTTAACCAAAACAGGATACACCTTAATTATATTTCTTTTCAAAAGAAAAACATTTCTTGAAAAACAAATGGATAAAGGAAGTGAACTTCCTGCTAACTCAAATCCGTTACAAGTTAGATTCTAATAACTTTAGATAATACTGATTTTAATTAATATTAGAAATAGAAAAAACCGTCATACCTCGTAAGTTGATATCAGAGATGTTGGAGTGCTTTCGGATCTTGTCCATCTTCATTCGCAACTAATCTATGGGGCTATTGTCATTTATAAACATAAAAAAATTTATTATTGAAATTTATAAACGTAAAAAATCGGGTAATCTAATAAAGGAACAGATAAACCACCAATCCGATATCTTATTCAAACCACTAACAAAAATAAAAAGAAGACTGGACGGACAGTATGACGAAAAAAAGAACTATAAAAGAATTAGACTAGATAATAATTAAATAAATTCAAAAATAACGCCATAAGATGAAATAACAATATCTAGACAGCAGTGGACACAACTATAAAACCCCTTGACAATAGCCCCATAGATTAGTTGCGAACGAAGATGGACAAGATCCGAAAGCGCTCCAACGTCTCCGATATCAACTTACGAGGTAGAACGGTTTTTTCTATTTCTAATATTAATCATACTAACCTCAGTGGTAATAACAATATTCATGTACTGATTTTAATGTTCCCAATTTAGCCTGAAACTATTGACGTGGATCGTAAGTTGTTGGAAATGAGTGTTGGTAATGGAATGAACATTTCTTTTTTGCTCTTAGAACAGAACCAAAGTTGTAAGTTTATAATGGTTCTTCTAAAAATTCTATTTTAGAGAAAACTTTTAACAGGTACTTGAAAGATACTTGCAACATCCAATTTTTTAGCATGTCCATCATCAGAAGAGAATAACATGAATGAGCAATACTGCAAATTTCATTGTAATGTGATATTGATGAAGGAACCTTAAATGATTCTTTGGGTGTTGTATCCGGCTCAATTGTTTTGCTCTGTAGTTTCCCAAACATTAATAAACAACTGTTTATTAATAAACTAGCTAAGTAATTGAAATTGAATATTCATTCAATTTTTATTAATAAAAATATAGCTTTGACTGAACTCTGTGATGGAACAGATGTTTTGAAAGCCACCTGAAATGGTTCTTTATAAATGTTATTGGTCATGCTAACTTGTTGAAATCGTCAGCAGCTAAAGGACTTGAGTGGACTGATATAGAACGAGGTCAGTACAAGGTCAAGTCAACCATTTTGTAATTACATCTAAGGACTTTAATAAATATTGTTAAAATAGAGATTGAACGTGGATTACGGTAGGTATGAAGAGATGACGAGATAAACTCCCAAGTAATCTGACACCGGAAATGATTGTTATCCTAATATATGGTTAATCTTGACCTTGTTTTGCTAAACTGAAAATCATTTACATTGATAAAACTAATTCAAATCAAAAACATTTGTAATAGTTGTCAACACAATGTCTCCAAACTAGGCTAAAAAATAAAATTAACAATTTCGATTTTTTTCTGTTTTAAAAAAATCGAAAAGTATGAATTTAGTTGCTGCTGAGATGAGTTGATTTGGAATTTAGAATCTTTTTTAAAGACACTTGAAGGATATGACGTATGCATGATTACTCAAGGACACGCGTAATATGATCTGCATAAACCAGTGTTTTCCAAACTTTAGACGAGCATGGCCTAAAAAAAACATTTAAAACAGTTGTAACCCACACGCAATATGAGTTGATTAAGTACGCTAACTCCTAAGTAAGCAGTATTAATATAAAGCAAAACAATATTTACATATTTCTTAGTTGTAGGAGTATATAAATTACAAAATATGAAAGTAAAAATTTGTATAATTATTACAATTATATAACACAATGTGTGTTTCTTGGAATCAAGTTTGGCAAGAGAAGTGATGGCAAGATTACAGTGTTGACTCATACTCGTATTCCACAGAATGAAATTTAACTACTTAGCTCCAGATTACAATAAAATTGTGTAAATTTATTATGAAAACTAAGAACTAATGAATTTGATTATTTGGTTTATTTCAATGTGGTCTCTGTTGTTCTTTAACTCATATAATTACAGGCGACAGCTTTCAGTGTTGTTCTGTGGACGGGAAGTGTGGCTCATTTATTGTTTGGCACCGATTTCAGTAGTTGTTCAGCTGCTCGAGACAGGCGGCTTTTATGTTTTCTCTGAAGAACAAAGTGTTGAAGATTTTTAATATTTCCCTGGAAAATTCTAGGTCATATTTAATATTCATGCCTTTATTCTTCCATTACTAAATGTAACCATTCAACCTGATAAGGTCATAACTGACTTTTAGCTTACGAACAAGTAAAACTAAGTCTATTTCACAAAAACGTGTAAAAAATAAGAACCTGGTAATTAAAGTTAATGTTCTTCCACTTCTAACCATATTTTAATTAATGCTACTCTTATATTCGTAATCGAAATACATGGCACTTCAGGGGCCAGGTTAGCTCAGTGGTTAACGTACTCGCCTCTGAACTGATAGGACCGGGGTTCGATCCCCACCTGGCCCTCCATTTATTCACGCGGGTGGTGAATAAATCTGATCACGTCGTCCCTCGGAGAAGGACGTTAAACCGTCGGTCCCGAGCCTGTACGATGTCAGGTACTCGTTAAAGATCCTTACTCTAAATATACTAAAGTTAGGCAAAATTTAGGACTCCCACTGTAGTCCCACACAATCTATCTTCATTGTGTGGTATCACAAAGGGCCAATGCTCGGCCTATGTTTGTTCCCTTGTGTGACACCACTGCAACGTAACCTAACCTAACCTACATATCATATTAACTCATTAAAACATTTCAAATTTCTGTTACAAAACCTTTAAATTACAATTTCATTTTACTCGATTCACCTAAAAAAACACTAAGTCAATATAAACAAAAGCAAGTACAGCAGGTTATACATTATTCCAAGATTAGTTTTCAGTTTTACAGACTTTTGCTGTAACGAAAATTTTCTATAGCTTGATAATTTTAGTTTGATATTCTAATGAGTATAATTTTAGTATAATTATGCTATTAAGTGATTTAATGAGTATAATTTTAGTATAATTATACTATTAAGTGATTTCATGAGTATAATTTTAGTTTAATTATACTATTAAGTGATTTAATGAGTATAATTTAGTATAATTATACTATTAAGTGATTTAATGAGTATAATTTAGTATAATTATACTATTAAGTAATTTCATGAGTATAATTTAGTATAATTATACTATTAAGTGATTTAATGAGTATAATTTTAGTATAATTATACTATTAAGTGATTTCATGAGTATAATTTTAGTTTAATTATACTATTAAGTGATTTAATGAGTATAATTTCTTATTGATCTATCAAATGGTGAGGACTGTATGAGTCAGCAATATTTCAGAATCAATTATAAGTAAAAATTTGTTTTTTTTTAGAAAACTAATATTTTTTTTCTAGAAAAAATATTTTTTTTTCTAGATACAGAAACGTTCTGAATTTTGTTATCCCTTATTAATGCTATTAACTTTACAATAAACTCTGTGGCACACTCTCGGGTTAGTAGTTAAGGAGGAAAAAATATTGTCTAAGATTTAGGTCAAAAAAGAGACTTTCCTGTGATGTAACATTCTCGAAAAACAATCGGACACATCTAACAGTATAAGCCTCATTTTCGTGTAAAATATGTATTTGATTCATCAAACGGTGTATTCTGTAGCGTCTTTTTGATTTGTATAGTCTTTTTGATAGAGATCTACACAGAGATATCATCGAAAAAAAGTACCAAAAAAGGACTCGGGGGACTTCAAAATATGCAATGAAAGTCAGAATCTTGAAACAGAATTCAGTCATTATCGCTATACTTCACTTATAGTAAAATCATTAAAGTATGTTTGGTTCATTTACATGTCAAAGTTTAGTTTGCTTCAGTGAGATACATTTATTTTTTTATCATTCTGAAATAAAGATCAAGGCCTCTTTAAATAAAAAAAAAATTTTACTTTGTTCTTATAAAATAGCAAAAACCTGAAACCCTTTCAAAAGTACAAAACGAACATAAATATGAGGTGGATTTACTGCTTTAAAGGATAACCTACTTGTAACCTCTACTGTTTGTTTACAGTTCTCCCTTTAGTACTAATATATGCAGTGTTTATTACATTAGTGGCTGAACGGTATAATAGTTATATTTATTCATCGAGTTAATGCTTATGTGAAATTAAAAGTTGCGAACTATTAAATTAATCCCTTTACGATATCTGCAGTAAGAAATTAATTAAATATTACAGAAAGAGATTTCAGGAGTTATTATTTGCAATAAAAAGTGTCTTGTAATTTTCAACTAGCGATGTTAAATATTCGTAAAATAAATTACATCTTCCTAGGTAGTGATTAATGTGAAAATCATTCAATAGTTTATCTTGTTAGTGATTCTTAAAGAGAGTTTGAAAGAAGGAATCTATCATTACTGCTGGTCAAAGCATGCAATAATAAATAAGAGTTGCTACCGATATTGAAATTAGAGGCCATTTACTGAATAGTAGAATTTTAGGTAATTATGGAGGAAAAAAAAATGAAATAATTAGAAGAGGAAAAAAAAATGAGTGGTTGTTCTAGAATTATTAGTCGTGTAATGATTTTAATGAGGACATTAGTTGAAAAGGTTCTGTTGGAGTTGTTAATTGGACATGGTTGGCAATTGATTATTTCTGCCAATTTGAATTTGTTACGGTTACCCTGTCAGGCAGGGTTGCCAATATTATCTGTGGATATTTGAAATCTCAACAGACTTTAACACAATAATTTGTATTTATTGTTAATAAGAAGAAAAACACTTAATGTAAGACTTTTATATTATAACTAATCTGAAGAATAAAGTAATGGGTGGCCCAAAAGTCACTGACACTTTTAAATGTTCAATAGCTCCTGTAATTCATAAGTTATACTCACCAAATTTTAGCAGTAGGTAAACTGATCCTTCCGATATTTTTGGCAATATATATGGTTATAATTATTCACTTATACTTAAATTTATCACTAATTAAAATAGGGAAGTAAAATTTACCTAATTTTTAAAAATAATGTTTTTTAAATGTCCACCATTTTCGGTTTCGCACTGAATAGCCCTATCCAACACACTTTGCATAACATTTGAAAGCATTTTCGGGCTTATGTCTCTTATTTGATCTTCGATATTACGTTTTAAGTCGTTTATTGTCTGAGGTTTATTCCTATACACCCTTTCTTTAATGGCATTTACGCTTGGGGCATTCCTGGTATTAAAATGTTGACGGTAACAACGCTGGGTTTCTGAATTTGAACCATGTGACTCAAAGTACCACTGTACAATGAGGATTCGTTCCTCGGTGCTAAATTTGTTCATAATAATGTCGGAAGTGTAGTTCTAAATGCTCTGAAAAAATATAAGAAAAATAATCAGAAACAAAAGAGTTATGAATTTTTTTTAACTGTCAGTTGGGCCACCTGTTAGAAGTGATAAAAACACTGAGGACAATAAATACAAAAAATAAAATTAAAAACTGATAAGCCAAAAGAAAAAATGATTAGTCCGACATGTTTAAACATGAGCTAACTATTAACTACAATATTTTAGGAAAACCAAGTATACATACTTTAAAAAGAAGCCGCAGTCTTTTTAATAATATTTCTTTTAAAGAAGATTTACTGCCAGTTTACACCAATATTTTGAAAAGATCGATGTATCTTTATTTATCCTTATATATGAACAGAATTGAAGCAAAAAGGAGTTTCAGGGTTAAATAGTAAAATTGATTTTTATTCTACTCGTAAAGTAAAAGAAAAATAATGAAAAAAACGAAAACCCTTAAATTTACTAAGATAGTAAGTGTTAAATTTTCATTTTTGAATAGTTACGTTATTGTATTATAGTAACTTTTAAAAATGCTTTGTAAATACAAATAATAAATAAGTTTATATTTAGTTATTTCAATTTAATTTCAAGTTAAAACTTTTCATTTTTTTTAAATTTATTTAATATTATCTCAATTAAAATGTTTTTCAAATCACTTGTTATTATGATGTAACGTAAGTTTATTTATGCTTATCACCTTAATTTTTTATCAACAGAAAAGTGTTATTTATGGTGATTTACAGATTTGAGTGTTATATTTTATTTTTTTTTTTATAGCATTCTTTGGTTGTGACAGAGGCTATTGTCTGCATCGTCTGCATGCTTGCTAAGTTTACTTGCAATTAGTAAACTTTATAATTATTTGGAACATAATAGGGTGTAAAAAGGAGGTTGATCGATCCATTAACCGTTTGTAGGTTGACGACTTCTTTAACAGACGTAATCTTGATCGTCGATATATCAAGATATATCCGAGTAACCGTGTCCGTTACTCGGAGGCAAGGCTCAGTGACACTAAGTATCTCTTCTTAATAAGTTAAGTAACTTAGTAACTTCTTAGTAACTCGCAGGCATAGTTTTTAGTCTGTACGGGGAAACCATGAGATCTTGACTGACTACCTGTATAGTTTGGAGACTACTTTAATGTACGTAATCGTGGTCGTCACTATGGGTAGTAGTAGAGGTTGCAGGTTGTCCCACTAGGGAGCACACATAGACCGGACATTGGTCCTTTATCATACCATTCAATAAAGATTGATTCTATATTAAGAGTCTTAAATTTTGCCTCACTCAAATGTATTTAGAGTTGGGATCTTTAACGAGTACCTGACACTGTACATGCTCGAGACCGACGGCTTAACTACCTTTCATATAGACAACGTGCTTAGATTTATTCACGTCCTACGTGAACAAATCAAGGGCCAGAGTGGGTATTGAACCCCGAACGTATCAGTCCAAAGGCGAGCATTTATCATTGGGTCAAACTGGTCCTCTAGCTTATTTTATCACTAAAAAGATTTCACATAAACACGTGAAACAACAATCAATGATTAAACCACAATAAGAAATGGGAAAACAAGACTAAGATCTTTCAACCGTAACAAGCGGTCTTCGTCAGAGTCAAAAACCCAACTGAACACTAGATGCAGAAAACATCTGGTGAGGAGTTGAGAAGAGTGGGAGGGAAGAGTGGTATTTTAAAAGGGTGAAAGCACAGGAAAGGACTAATCTCCAGAAAGGGATGTTTGGGGAAACAAAGGAGTACAGTAAGAAAAAGTAAAAAACTATCCGCTAGCTGTCAACCCTCTTTGAAGAGGCTATTGCCCTCGTGACGAAAGTATCAAGTTTGAAGAGACCGTTACTAATGTTTATAATATTAGATCTATTAAATTTAATTAGAGACGATTCAATAATATTTCTTAACAACATTGATTTTTCATAGGGTTTTTCATAGGATTTTCAGTTGGGTTTTTGACTCTGACGAAGACCGCTTGTTACGGTTGAAAGATCTTAGTCTTGTTTTCCCATTTCTTATTGTGGTTTAATCATTTATCACAAATTTATGAATGTTTCTGAATAATTTCTTTTTCAGAAAAAAATGAATTATCCAAACGTTGAATAATATTAGGGTAGAGCCGACATGTTTTTGATATGGGATAATTATACATTTTAGAAATGTTATAAAGCTTTATAATGGAGCCTAATGAATAACAAAAATAGTTCAAATCATGTTTTCTGTATAACACATTTGTATTTGGACCCTTTACTCCCCAATTATGTGTAATTACCACATAAGAACTCATTGAATAATCTTTGAATTCCATATTTCAGTCAAATAGATTAATATACTTTTAGCAATAAGTATTGTGGTAAATTTTTAATTATGTTTTTTACCATTAACAATCTAATTTAATTTATCAATCTATTGATACTTTTAAGATTAAGGGAACATTAGTAACTTCCTTTCCTTGGAAAGAAAGACGAAAAATAACCTTTTAATGTCATTCATAAGTTATAATCAATAACTTAAAAATTATATTATATTATTATTTATTGTTTTTTTCCCCGATAGCTCCACTTTACTCACTATCAGCTTTGAATCGTTCTAAGAATAAATATTGAGGTTCATTTGATATTTTCCAACAGCCGTAACCATGTTCCATTGATCAATTAAATTAGGCGTGGTCAAAATTTGGACTGGTGACAATGTGTCTTGGCGACTATGAAGTAATTCCACTCGCGATGTCGAACTGTTTCCGGTTCCGATACCTAGAAGAGTTCCGATATTTCCGATTACCGATTTCAATTCCGAGTACTCGTCCCATCACTATTAGAATGACATTTCTACTTCATAGATAAAAAATATAAACATATTTAATTTCGAGGTAAGCAAATATTGATCTCTATACTTCTGAAATTATTAAAAAAAATCATACATAGTTGTAATACCAGATTTATCATGACTACCAATGTTATAAATTTAAAATTGTGGTAGTATTAGTGCTAATTGTAAACCAAAATGTAGCCCTATAGAAGACATAAAGATATGTCGAAACGTCGGCGAGAGAAGTAGTTTCAATCATAAAACCTATACTCTCAAAAATTTTATAATATATGAATATTGGGTCAAGAAAACAAATCGTAATGATGTATCTTATTTATGTAAATATGATTTATTGAAATATTGTTTGGCCCATTGATGACGACAAGCATAAATTAATTGGTTGGCATGACAAATCAAAATGTTGCGGTTAAAATAAAAGTTGATCTTATTACAGTAAAATAAACCACGATAACATAAAGGTTTATTTTAAAGATTGATTTCTGATATTTGAGTCACTTATCAGACAGCTGATCTGAAATAGGACATGTGACACCTGGATGTTAATTGTCAAGCGAGAGGATGACAAAGCTTTAAAAAACGACCTATCACCTTAATTAGTATTGAAAAGAGGAAACAGAAGTAACTTTTAACTTCAACAAAACAACTTACGTTCATTAATCTAATTTGATAATTTTTGAAAGTCAAGGAAACATTAAAAACTTTGTTTTCATGAGGTAAAAAAAAAAACGAAAAATAATCACCTGATGCCATTTATAAATTATAATCAATAACTTATACATTTTTTAAACTTTTTTATTTACCAATATACAACTATAAAATTAAAGAAACGGTCCACAAGGACTATAAAACTTTAAATTACACAGAGCACAGACACAGAAAAAGGAATAAAAAGCACACTTACAGACTTTTCAATATTATTTCGAACTGTTGTTCATCTTCAGGAGTAGACTAGACATCTCTCTCACTTCGTCCTCTCTTCTAGTCTACTCCTGATGACGAACAACAGTTCGAAATAATATTGAGAATTCTGTAAGTATGATTTTTATTCCTTTTTTCTGTGTCTGTGTTTTGTGTAATTTAAAGTCAAATATACAACTATGCATATTCTACGTAATAAGCATATGTAGTTAATAGAATAAACAATAACTTCGATGCAAATGAGTAAAGAATGAAACCCGCTGGTTCAACTTTTCATTTTGTTTAACTTATAAATTATATTATATTTACTATTTTTCGCTTTTTTTTCACTTTTCAATTTGCTTAACTTATAAATTATATTATTTTTCGTTTTTTTTCCCCGACGGCTACACTTTATCCCTGTTAGAGGTAAAGTCCTAAGCCGGAGCACGAGTCCGACCCGACCCGAACCGAAATTCGGGGCAATTATTACATTCGGGTACGACCCGGGCTTTTCTCTCATTAACATTTTTTTAATAAATATATATTTATATATCTAAAGAATATATATAAAATAAATAATTTAGATAAAATAGATGATCGAGATTTTCTTGGCTGGTGGAAAATAAACTCCAATAATATATACTCGACCCGGGTATATTTTGTCGGGTCCGGCTGGATATTTTAGGCCCGATTTGCTTCTGATGCCTATCTGCTTCTAAAAATATTCTAAGAATGGATATTGAGGTTCATTTGATATTTGATACAAATGACAGACATTCCTAAGCTACATTCTACATTGGAAACTATAAATTTTACCTTGAGCAAGTTTATTCCCCCTTTAAAGATGTTTTGTCGAGTTCCTATTGTCATAATACACACTCTGCTGAAGTTGATATCTTACTTTCCAGTAACTTCAATGTGCAACATGTTCTATTTTTTTCCATTCATGACCTAGGTTCAAGAAAAATTGCCATCTCATCATGAAATTAAATTTTAGATCTCTAAAATGACTAACCACTTGAATTAATTATATTTTTATTGTAATGCTATAGTAATGCGATAAGTAATAAACAAAATTACCAAGAAAAATAATATCTTTTTAACGCATGTTTCTAACTTAGCGTGGATTTTATCGATAAAATTACAAGAATTATATCGAGTAATTATTTTAAAAAAAAAAATTTTTTAATTTTAAATATGATAGGCACAATTTTTTCATTTCATTTGGTTTTTTTTTATGTTTTATATTATCATAGAGGCATATGAGGAAACGTTGAATAATGTAACGCTCAGAACAGTGGTTAGGTTAGGTTAGGTTGCAGTGGCAGTCCTACAAGGGAACACACATAGGACGAACATTGGTCATTTGTGATACCACACAATAAAGATTGATTCTACTAAATTGGGACTCGTAAATTTTGAATAACTCAAGTGCATTTATAGCAGGGTTCTTTAACGAGTACCTGACAGGCTTGGGACCGACAGCTTAACGTTCTCTCCGAGTGACAAGTTGCTCAGATTTATTCACCTCCCACGTGAATAAATCGAGAACCTGAATGGGTATTAAACCCTAGATGTACCAGTTCAAAGCAGTCATGTATCAACTATTTTTACAGCCCCGCGCTGGAGTTTGATAATCCGTTAAACCTTCAAAATTCCATATAGTCCTCAAAATATTTATTTTCATTGCATTACAATCAATGATTTAATTTTAGACTGCTGTTATTATCCCCAAACTTTCATGTTATTTTATAATACTCATATTGCAGACTGTAGTAAGTGTTATTTTCTGTTCTGGACTGTTCTGTTTTAACATCCTGTTAAAATACTGATAAGGCAGTTCAACCGGACCATACAAAACTCAAATTCGTAGAACACCGAGCAATAGCAGCCTTTTATAAGTTGATATTTTGAACTGTTATCAATCAAATAATCTCAAGTCGTACTCACTAACTTTAACAGCTTTAAAGACAATTGCCCTGAATGAAGCCATTCCTCACTCTCTCTCTCTTTTCATAATTCCCTTCTTTTTTTTGTTTTATCAAAAACCTTGTTTTATCTACTGAGATATCTCACTGGTGTGGACCCAGCAAGGATAGGAATAATTCTTACTTTTTCATCATTTTTTTCCTAATGTTCTTTATGCTTTCCATTTTTATTAAGGAGTTTTTACTTATTATAAGATACCCATTGTTATTAAGGAGTTTTTTTACTTATTCTAAGATACCCATTGTTATTAAGGAGTTTTTACTTATTCTAAGATACCCATTGTTATCAAGGAGTTTTTACCTATTCTAAGATACCCATTGTTATTAAGGAGTTTTTACTTATTCTAAGATACCCATTGTTATCAAGGAGTTTTTACCTATTCTAAGATACCCATTGTTATTAAGGAGTTTTTACCTATTCTAAGATACCCATTGTTATTGAGGAGTTATTAATTATTCTAAGATACCCATTATTATTGAGGAGTTATTAACGATTCTAAGATACCCATTGTTATTAAGGAGTTTTTACATATTCTAAGATACCCATTGTTATTGATGATTGTTTACCCATTCTAAGATACCCATTGTTATTAAAGAGTTATTACCTATTCTAAGATACAACTTGGGGCCAGGTTAGCTCAGTTAGCTACTCACCTCTGGGCTGGAAGTTCGAGGTTTTATCCCCACCTGGCCCTCGATTTGTTCACACAAGAGATGAATAAATCTGAGTTCGTCGTCCCTCGGAGAGGACGTTTAGCCGTCGGTCCCTAGATGTCAGGTATTCGTTAAAAATTTACGATGTCAGGTATTCGTTAAAAATCCCTACTCTAAATACAGTTGAGTTAAGCAAAATTTAGGACTCCCAATGTAGAATCTGTAGAATCACCGATCAAACAAAAAGCCGGTAAACTGCTGACGTTATCAACCGTTAGGGGATCGGTTTAAACCAGAGTTTCTCAAACTTCTTTCGACGCGGAACCCTTTTTGCTTCAGTTACTTTCCCGGGAACCCCAGATTCTAATTTTATACAATCAATCATAATATAAATAATTTCACATATCTTTATAAACAGTATATATGTTTAAAAACAAATAAAAAGTTATATTACTGCAATGTGTGTTTCTCAAATAAAAATTCAAAACTAAAAGATTATAATTTTCATATTTTCCACAAGTATATAACACATAAAACAGAATTATCAGCAATTTTAACACAAATTTTATTTTGAAATCATTTTTAGCTTTATAGTTGAGAGTTTGATTCTCAAGTTAGCCCCAGCATTGAGTGTGCTTGAGTATTTAGTTTTTATGGCAGTATAGAAGGAAAATTCAGTTTTACCTAAATAGGTAGTAGGAAATGGCAGCAATGTGTCAAGTGCTATTTTTGGAATAGCAGGAAATTTGGGAATCAAATATCTTAAAAAACTGACACATGATGCATCCTAAATTTGAATAAAATTTTGACCATTCTGCTTACGAGTATAAGTATTTATACTATATCAATATTATATATATGTAATATAAAAAATGGAGCATGTGAAAATATTGCAATAAACTCCATCCAAGTAGGAGTACCATTTTGGAGGAAAAAAAGTCGATATACACATTATTTGGTTTCATAATTCACAAGAAACTCACAATAAATCCATACCCATACAAAAAAAAATAATAGAAAATGTTTTTTCTAAATGTTTTTGGTCGATCCCTAGACAGTCTGTTAAGGAACCCACTTTGGGGACCTCAGGTTTTAAACAATAAAAAAAAAAGTTTATTTTAGTTCTCAGTCGAGTGTGTTATCAGTCAAGGATATTGAAATCTGAGAACCAAACCCATTTACTCAATTGACCCAATTACGTGTCAAGTCAATTAAACAAATGCGTCAATTAGAGGGAATTCCGAGAAGATGGCTTAAAACCAGTTGCTTTGCAACAATATTATTATTAATGTAAGTATTGTTTGTTTTTCGACTGTTCTATTTCTTATATAAATAAGTTAACAAAACACATTTCTTAATTACATAACTCCTTTTAATTGTTTTATAAACACAACTGCCAACTTTTCGGCCAAACATTGACTTTCCTTATGGCTATACATTAAAACTTTTTATTGTTTAAGTGTAATGCATTTTTTTTTTAAATTATAAACCATTTCTTTGTTAAAAAACATTATTATTTATATTCCTGAAGAAATCCAATTGTTGGCCAATAGCCTTTAAGTTGTGTTTACAGAGTAATGAAAATGACTACTGAAGTAAAGATTTTTTTTAAAAAATATTTTTGTTTTTCTCAAAAAAAAAGCAGAATTCTTGGTCGACAGTTCATAAATCGTGTTTACTTAATGGTGAAAATCATTGATGTGCTTTATTTATACTATTTGTTGTTGAGATCTTATGATTGAAAATAATTCTTTCGCCGACGTTTCGATATATATTTATGTCATCATCAGGACTACAAATTTTTTTTTACAATTAACACTATTATTACTACAATGTTGATTAATTTTTTTTTTACATTTTACATTGTTACAATTCTAACGTAGTGCAATGAGTTATTATGTGGTATTTACTCATTGTAGGGTAAAAAGCTAAAGAAATGGTCTCCACATATAAAAATTTAGTCGTATAAACAAGGCGTTTCAAACACGTAGTGTTCTTCCTCAGGCATTAACCAAGGGTGAGTGTTGTACCACATACACTCACCCTTAGTTAATGCCTGAGGAAGAACACTATGTGTTCAAAAAGCCTTGTTGTACGATTAAATTTTTATATGTGGAGACCATATCTTTAGCATTTTACCCTAGAATTGTTCCTTTTGCAACATTACTTGTTTTACAATTTGATTTACTTATAACAGATTTCCAAGGTAAGATTGATCTCTGTACTTAAATAATTTAAATGCAATAAATTATATTAAAGACATCTGTATTATATAAAATCGTAATATCTGTATTTTCAATGAGAAAATCCATGGTAGTAATACCAGATGTATAAAATCACTACCTTGCTATTACCCTGTTTATAAAAATGTACAATGTAAAAAAATAATTAAAAATTGTAGTAATAATAGTGCTAATTGTATAAAAAAATGTAGTAGCCCTGAAGGTGCCATAAATATGTGTCGAAACGCCAGCAAACGGATTATTTTTCAATCATAAGACCTCAAACCTCAAAAAAAAAAACTATACCATATGAATAACCGAAGCATGAATAAGCTGTTTAATCTTTATATATAAAGTTGGTGAGTTTGTTTGTTTTGTTTATTTTTTTGTTTGTTCACCCATTTCTCGTAGAGATAGAGACCTGAAATTAAATATATATTATTTATTATCTGAATAATGTTAAATAAAATAAAATTATTACTATATTCTCAAAATTGAAGGAAGGATAGGAAGTGTCTTGCGTGCTTGCCGATGACAGTAATACAAATGTATTATATATAAATGTAACAAAAAATTATTTTTTTAATTTAATATTTGCGTGATATAAACACTGGTAATAAAGTAAAGGCATGGAGCCAAGGTAGCCCAGTGGCTTGCGTGCTCGCCGATGACAATAGTACAAATATATCAAAAATAAATGTAACAAATATATAATAAACTATTACATTAGTGGTTAATGGTGGATAATTTTACCACAAAATTTACCGCAAAATTGAACACAACTGCCAGATAAAATACGAATGTTCTAAGGTAATATTATAAAGACATGTTCCTTCATTAATGTTATTTTGTTATGTTGGGTAAATAAATTAAATATCTAAATTAACAAGTTTTGTTTGTTTGAAATATATTTCATTGTGTATATATCTTGAATCATGTTAAGAATACTGTATCAAAAGCTTGGGCCATATAAGAATCTGTTTCCGTGCCTTAATACTAAGAGAGAACAATTAAAATTATCCCTTCAATCATGTTCAGTGAATTTATTTCAATAACTATTGTTATAATTTCTGAGTGACACAAAGGGTCACGGGTAGTCTAGTATTTTCATAAAATCACGAATATTTTAAGAACACAAACCGTGATTTATATCATTATTGTTTATTCAGATCAAAGATTGAGTCCATGAAGTCATAGTGAAGACGTTTATCAATTCTAACATCTGACGATTCTCTCTAGGGTAGTTTCGAAGAACGACGGTAAATTACCCTTTTTCTAGTTCCTTTTCATTAAATCTACCATTGTTTTTCAAAGTTAGTTCATTTTGTATTTAATTTTTTTATGTTCTTTCTTTTAATTTTAATATTTTGTAGTTAAATTTTAAAGGTAATAGGACAATTGATACGGGGTCTCCCTTCTGGTGTATTGTTGGGGTACATTGCTTGGAGTAATTACACTGTTTCTAAAGTATTATTATAGAAAAAACATGACAAACATGTGTGAACTAACTGTGCGTAAAAATTAAGAATTTTAATTCTGGGAAGCAACGCGTTTGATTCCACTATAAACTTATTATAAGCTGTTGTTTAATATTTTCTATAGTAAAAACTTATTGAAGGGTAAACAGCTTATGAAATGGTCTACACATATAAAAATTTCATCGTATAAACAACGCGTTTCGAACACGCAGTGAGTGAACACAACACTCACTGGTGGTGTGGTACAGTTGTACCACAGACACTCACCCGTAGTTAATGCCTGAAGAAGAACACTGCGTGTTTGAAACGCATTGTTTATACGATTAAATGTTTATATGTGGAGACCATTACATTAACTTTTTACCCTACAATGAGTAAATACCATATAATAACACATACTCATTATTAGTATTAGAATGCTACATATAAAAATTCATAACAAACAAATAGTGAAATAGTCTCCACATATACAACTTTAAGATAAGTGTTTCCACTTGTACAAGAAGAATACTACGTGTTCCAAACATGCTATTTAAAAAAAAACAGCGCGTTTCGAACATGTACTGTTCTTCTTCAGAAGTTCTTCATAAAGAAAAAAAACTAAGTGTTCCAAACGCGTTGTTTATTATTAAACTTGTATATGTGGAGACTATTTCAAAAAACTTTTTTACATTATCAAATTGATTTCTCTTACGAAGTAACCATTGCATCTTCATCAACGTTTCGAAGAATAATGTTTTGGTTTGTTACAGTTCCTGAAAGCTGTCTGTCCAGGAATCCATTCTGGTTGAGAATCATGGTTACTCTTTCATATCCTCATATTGTGGAGACATGGTCTCATCATGAATCAACCATAGTCTTCTTCACCATAGTATGGTTAACAGGCAGAGATGCAAGAATAATATCAAAACAGGTAAATCACTTTTTTTTCTCGATAAAATATAGTTAGTTTGATTCTTTTACTTTATGGTTTTTTGGTGTTCTCAAAAATTTTATTTCCCACAATAGATACATTAATATATGTAGCAACTGATTTGAAAGTTACAAACAAATTGTGTTTCCATAATTATTTGAAAAAGCGGTTAGATTGAAAATTAAAAAAATTCAGATGTGTTCTAAAAATTTACATTCGTACCTATCATACTGTAATTGCAGGTTGGAAATGATAATTACAGGTTAAAGTCTTGTACACACACACACACACACACACACACACACACACACACATATATATATAGAGTTGACTGTCGTCCCTCCGTCAATTCACTTCTTCTTCTGAGGGCGCCCACCATTATAGTCGAAATATTATGTTTACGAAATAGTATAGTCTTTGTTATGTTTCTGTCTATGTGTCACAGTTTATTTTAAGTGTAATCTGTCCTGCTGGACCGTTTTTCGTTTATCATGGTATATATATATATATATATATATATATATATAATATAAATATAAATAATAATAAATAAATAATAATAAATAATAATAAAATAAATAAATATAATAATATAATATAAATATAATATATATATATAAAGATTTCACATAAACACGTGAAACAACAATCAATGATCAAACCACAATAAGAAATGGGAAAACAAGACTAAGATCTTTCAACCGTAACAAGCGGTCTTCGTCAGAGTCAAAAACCCAACTGTTGGGTAGAGTCCTTGGGTTTTTGTAATTAGATTGCGTAGAGTAATTACTCTACCGTAATTACTCTACGGTAATAAAAGTAGAGTAATCTACTTTTGTAAAGTAGATTACGGTGGGTAGAGTAATTGGGTAGAGTTGGGTTTTTGACTCTGACGAAGACCGCTTGTTACGGTTGAAAGATCTTAGTCTTGTTTTCCCATTTCTTATTGTGGTTTGATCATATATATATATATATATATATATATATATATATATATATATATATATATATATATGAATTAAACACCTCAATAAACAAATATACTCATATATTAATTACAATGTTCTAAGGCCTTTCATTACAACATCATCAGAAAGCTAAATGAACCAAATTCATATATTATATCAAGAGTTATTGTTGATTATTAATTTATATATATATATAAAAATTTCACATAAACACGTGAAACAACAATCAATGATCAAACCACAATAAGAAATGGGAAAACAAGACTAAGATCTTTCAACCGTAACAAGCGGTCTTCGTCAGACTATATTATTTTATAGTTGGGTTTTTGACTCTGACGAAGACCGCTTGTTACGGTTGAAAGATCTTAGTCTTTTTTTCCCATTTCTTATTGTAGTTTGATCATATATATATATTTGTAAATTTAGGGAGCAATCCTTCCCTATACATATATATATATATATAATATATATATATATATATATATATATATATATATATGTATATAGTTCAATGTAGATGAAGAAACATAGGGAAATTAAAAACCTACACTTATTGTGTCTGCAACCATCTCTGTACCAGTGAGTTCGGTTTCTTACAACCTTCTTATTTCTCCTGAGACAGTTCAAACTGAAAATTAGAGACTGTAAGTGTGTATTTTTAATTTCTTTATTTATTCGTTTCAGATCATATTTTTATTAAAAAAGTGTATATACATATATATAACAATTAGAAGAAACGATTCTTTGAACTGAATAAACTAGAATTTAAAAAGAACACATAGAAAGGAAATCACTGAACTCACTACTATATTTCGATGTCCTCGTCTTCAGGAAAAGAAGTGAATCGCTCCAAAGGCTGATAACGACTCGTTATCGTTATAAGTATAAGTCGTTATCAGCCTTTGGAGCGATTCACTTCTTTTCCTGAAGACGAGGACATCGAAATATAGTAGTGAGTTCAGTGACTTCTTTTCTGTGTGTTTTTTTTAAATTCTAGTTTATATATATATATATATAAAGATTTCACATAAACACGTGAAATAACAATCAATGATCAAACCAAAATAAGAAATGGGAAAAACAAGACTAAGTTCTTTCAACCGTAACAAACGATCTTCGTCAGAGTCAAAAACCCAACTGATTTCTTATTGTGGTTTGATCATTGATTATATATATATATATATATATATATATATTCATTTCTTTCTTTGTTTGCTCTCTGATAACATAAAGTGAAAAGCCTCACAGCATTTATTTCTATTGTTTTCCTTTTTCGTTAAGGTTTAAACTTCATATATACATATATATATCTCAATGATCAAACCACAAAATGAAATGGGAAAACAATATACATATATATAAACACAATTAAAAGAAACGGTCCAGTGGACTTATATAGATAAAAAAATATATATAAATTATCTAATAATATATATAAATATATATATATACAAAACTAAAGTGTATCAGGACCAGGTCAGTTCTTCGAGTTCAAATTAAACTCTCATTGCTAACGTTTCGATTTTTATTTAAAATCTTTTTCATAAGCAGAAGTATAAATTTTGAAACAGAAAAACTAAATATTACACTACAAATTATTTTACAAAGGAAAATACTGTTAAGGATTACAACACAACTGTCTAGTTTGATTGAAAACATGACACTGTACTTAATTTAAACCTGAAAAATTGACCGAGTCCTGATAAACTTTATTAATATTAAAATTATAGTAATCCGTCTTACCTCGTACCCTGCTGCTGAAGTTCTTAGACCGGTTTCGGGCGTCACCCATCTTCAACAAGAACTGATCAACTAGAACTATGGAGTCCTACCTTTCTGTTTATATAACCTACCTACTTCCCAATGCTGCCTAGATTTTAATATTTAATTATTTTGACTTTACTTTTATTTTTATTTTATTTTACTTTTATTTAATTATTATTATTTAGTTTAATTCTTTTCTTATTATTTTCGTCATTGTCAAGTCTGTCAAGTCGTCGCTTCAATTTCTTTAACGGTTTAAATAGTGTATCGCTTTGGTGATTTATTTGTTCATTTATTAGCTTACCCGATTCTTTATTTTTAAATATCTCTAATTCTTCATTTACGTTTAGTCTTTTTCCTTTTTGTCCTGTTTTTATTAAGGTCATTGAATTTTCTATACTGTCCGGTTCATGTCCATATTCAGTTAGGTGGTTAGCATAATTAGATTCTTGTTGAAGATGGGTGACGCCCGAAACCGGTCTAAGAACTTCAGCAGCAGGGTACGAGGTAAGACGGATTACTATAATTTTAATATTAATGATACTAACCTCTGTGGTAATGAAAAAATGCATGATAAACTTTAGTTTTGTTTCTATTCCACGGTCGATATTTTTATGAATATATATTTATATATTGAAATAATAATAATAATAATTTGTAGTCAAGAAAAAAGTACCGTATATATTGAAATGATAGAGTGGCAGAGAGTCGCCGCTCTGCCTTCCTGCGGGGCTCTTCGTCTCGTGATGACGACGATGGTTGAAATATAAAAGTGAGTTAGTGCTGTGTCTATCTGTGTGCTATCTTCTTTTTGATCGGCTTTTATTTAAAAGTCCGCTGGACTGTTTCATTTAATTACTTTATATATATATATATATATATATATATATATATATCACTTTTTCGTTGGAAATACGATACGAAATGGACATATGTAGTTCAATGTAGAAAGAGAAACATAGAGAAATTAAAAGCACACATTTAAACTCTAATTTTCGGTTTGAACTTTAATTACTTAAAACGAAGAGTTAATTATTATTGAATGAGTAAGCATGGGTTATAATATTTGGGTTAACAACAAATCATCAGTTAATATGACGTGATTATTCTATGGAAAGGAAAGAATCATGGTATGTTTTGAGAGAGTTGTTTCTGGAATTCTTAGAGTCGTGAGACTGAGATGGTTTGAGACCTGAAGCAGTTGGCATGAGGCGGTGAAGGCAGTGGGATCCTCTTGTTCAAAAAGGAAGGTATAATGAAGAGACGAGGGGTTGGGCGCGATATCGGGGAGGCATCGACGCCAGGGTCGTTTCAATTACACACACACACACACACACAAACACACAACAGAGACCGATTCCCTGAGAGAAGGCTTCAAACAACAATGGCGCCGCTTTTCCGATCTTTATCTCACGCAAGGAAAAACCCCTTCAATCTATGATTAGAGCTAGCAAGCGTTCGTCCCAGTGCCTTGAGTGCTAGTGTGTGTGTGTGTGTGTGGGGGGGGGGGGGGGCTAATTAGTGATAGTGGGCAAGGTGGCAGGGACTTGTGAGAGAGAGGAAGGGACCCAAGGAGAGAGAAGGAAGCCGCGAGGAAGAGCTCTAGCTCATCATGGTCTGGTAGAGCTGGCCGACTGTTCACACATAACAAAGCCAATCAACGACACGCAGGCTACTCTCCTCAACAAAGAGTCTGGCAGATGATAAACTGGCAGGACTGATTTATGAAGAAGCAGGCTTTAGCGAAGCCTGCACCACTAAAACAAAATGTACTATCAAAAATATAACTATCAACTAATAAAGAAAGTAATGTGTTCTGTTAGGTAGGGAGACGGATTGAGGGAGGGAGATAAACTGAAAAAGAGATTAGGAGTGTGAGAAGAATTGGATGAAAAGAAGGGGTGTCGTTCTTAGAGAGAAGTGAGAAAGAATGAGATGGAGGATGTGGAATAGAAGTGAGAGTGGGAGAAAGGGAGTGATAGAGAAGAGAGAAAAGAGAGAGAGAGAGAGAGAAAGAGAGAGAGGAAGTGGAGTAGAAATAAGAGAGGGAGAAAGGGAGTGATAGAAGGGAGAGAGAGAGAGAGTGAGGAGGTAGAGTAGAAGTAAGAGTGGGAGAAAGGGAGTGATAGAAGGGAGAGAGAGAGAGAGTGAGGAGGTAGAGTAGAAGTAAGAGTGGGAGAAAGGGAGTGATAGAGCGAGAGAGAGAGGGCGAGGAGGTAGAGTAGAAATAAGAGAAAGAGAAAGGGAGTGGAAGAGAAGAGGATAGAGAGAGAGAGAGAGAGAGAATGAGAGAGAGAGAGCGAGGAGGTAGAGTAGAAATAAGAGAGGGAGAAAGGAGTGATAGAGGCGAGAGAGAGAGAGAGAGAGTGAGGAGATAGAGTAGAAGTAAGAGTGGGAGAAAGAGAGTGATAGAGAGAGATAGAGGGGTAGTGTAGAAATAAGAGAGGGAGAAAGGGAGTGATAGAGGAGAGAGAGTGAGGAGGTAGAGTAGAAGTAAGAGTGGGAGAAAGGGAGTGTGAGAGAGAGAGAGAGAGAGAGAGAGAGAGAGAGAGAGAGAGATGGGGGGTAGTGTAGAAATAAGAGAGGGAGAAAGGGAGTGATAGAGGAGAGAGAGTGGGGGAGGTAGAGTAGAAGTAAGAGTGGGAGAAAGGGAGTGATAGAGAGAGAGAGAGGGCGAGGAGGTAGAGTAGAAATAAGAGAGGGATAAAGGAGTGATAGAGGCGAGAGAGAGAGAGTGGGGGAGGTAGAGTAGAAGTAAGAGTGGGAGAAAGGGAGTGATAGAGGAGAGGGAGAGAGAGAGAGAGAGATGGAGGAGGTGTCAGGTAGTCGTTAAAGATCCCTCCTAGAATGTACTGGAGTTAGGCAAAATTTAGGACCCCCAATGTAGAATCTGTAGAATCACCCATCAAACAAAAAACCGGTGACGTTATCACCCGCTAGGAGATCGGTTTAAACAATAAAAAAAAAAACAAAACTAATCTATATTTCAACAAGTTAATTTTGTTATAAGGTCAATAATGGTTAAATTACATGTTTAATATAAAAAAAAGTATAGATTGTATATATAAAATATATTTCGAGTTCCATTTGGGGTAGATAATTTTTACAAGTAAGTTTGGACACCTCTGGTCTATAGGAATGCATGCATCCATGCGTTATATAGAAGTACTGGTAGATTGTATGTTTAGAATACAGAGTACTCAATTAGCTGGCTTGGTACTTTCAAAGAAAAAAAATCCATTGCTTTACGGCCTATCAAAAGCAATTCAAATCCGCAGCAACTCGTTTTGTTAAGTATATTCCCTCCAGTGCTTTGAGAATTGCGATAATTTTCCCCCTACAGAAATCGAGTCTAATTGTCTGACTGAACTAGGTGTGGGTCTTGCCAAACCGGTCTTAAAATACGAGAAACATCTCTTGGATCCCACTCAAGAAAGGAATTCTCAAAGGAGGAACTTAACTCTTGGGAATTAAAGAGGTTGAAAGGAAAGGTATTTGGATTTATCAAAGGAAAAAAAAAACCTTTTTGACTTTCCAATCAATTCAAATATGAATGATCCAATCAGCATTCGAAATGAAGTCAACTGAAAGCGACCGTATTTTTCTTTTTGAATGAAATTGAACTAGTTTCATTGATAATTTAGAGCGTTATTACGATAAGTTCTCTACGCAAATATGATTTATGCAATTATTTTACTATAAATACTAGAGTAAGAAAAATTTTAATGAAAACTTCATCAACTTGTTGATGAAGAAATGTATTGCTTGCGCAATGGTTAGAACTGACTCACTTCAAGTTATCTATATGTTTTATATATTAGAATAACCGAATTCACCCTTAAAAAAATTTCTGTCTGTTTGTTTGCCCAAAAATTTTGCTATAAGTAAACTCAGCTACCGTAAGTCACAGCGAGATGAAACTTTGACCGTAGATTTGTGTGTGTGTAATTGAAAAGCTAAGATTTGAATGGATTAGAAATTTATCGTAGAAGGAAAGTTATGAACTTTTAAGCTGTGTTTGGCTAGCTATACATGTATATCAACTAACAATACCTACTTGCTGCAGTATTAGGTATCCCAAAATATCTGTATATTTTTAAAACAAAAAAACCAACAGGCAGAAATTTTTCTAAGGGTGTTTTCGATTTTTCAAATGTATAAAACGTAAAGATAACTTGAAATGAGTCAGTTCTAAGCAATATACAGGCAAAACCTGTAAAGATATACAGGAATTTCTGTTTTTTTCTAGCGAAAACATTTGTAACCAGCCATTGGGATTTGCTTGGAAAGACTCGACTGTTTTAGGTAAAAACGGCGGGTTTTTTTTTTAGCAAAAAAACCAATGACCATTGGAATTCATGTTTCAAATCGAATACACTGGGGAAAAAAAAAGCAAAAATTTAGCGATATAGTAATTAGAAAAACTCTTTGAAAAGGAAGATATATACAGTGCAGAAATTGATTAGGAGTTATTACTCGCATAAGAACACTGTAATTGAGCTACAGATGATAGACAAACGTATCCGTGTTCTAAAATACTCTCATAGTTATTCCAAAAAACCTTGCAGTCATCTTGAAGGTCATCATCAAGTAGACTCGTTCTCGATAAGGAAAGAACTACAATTTTAACTGATATATCGCTCTTAAATACGCATCCCAACATAACTTTGACTATTTCATAAAACATTAGTTAAATATATTCTTTTAATCAATCCTCTTTAGTTATTAATTAATTTTATTAATTAGGTTTCAGATAAGACAATGTTTCGAATCCAGTTTTCTTCAATCTAATGTAATCTCAGATTATAAAAGGTAATCTGAGTTACCTTTTGTAATTTCAGATCACCTTTCAGTTTCTTATGTTAGTTGGTAACATGACACAATAAACTACTTCATACTTCTACCCACAGGCATCTTCAAATTCCAAAATATTTGATATTTCATAGGATTTTGCATTCAACTGAATCCTTTCATGCAAATTTCTATCGAAAATTTTCGTTAATGTCGTTTAAAAACGTATGACGAAACAAAATTATATATATATATATATATATAAGAAAACCTAATATAAGAAGCACTTATTAGTCTTCTAGGCGGTAGATCGGCTCCTGGGCTTAACCTCAATCGTTGATTTTTTTTTTTTTTTTAAAGTTGTTATCAGCTTTTAATTTTATTTTAGTTAAATATTTTCATTTTTTAATTTTTATTTGGCTTTTATCTCTTTATCTTCCCTGACTACCTTTCCTCCGAAAGTTGGCTACACTGTTTGAGTGCTTCAGTTCGAACGCCAAGTCAGTCGTTATCAGCCTTTGGAGCGATTCACTTCTTTTCCTGAAGACGAGGACATCGAAATATAGTAGTGAGTTCAGTGGTTTCCTTTCTATGTGTTCTTTTTTAAATTCTAGTTTATATATATATATATGTATAGCATAGAAATTTGGAATTTTAGTTATTCGGAGAATTGCAAATAGTAGGATATCTGTTTAAGCTGTTTTTTTGTTATTTACAGTTGATAAGTGCATCTCCTACATGCATTAGCACTGCCTGGTTTTGTTCGATTCTCTAGCTCCTCATATTTTGTTGTATAGCTTTATTTCCTTTAGGAATGATGTAACTTTACTGGAATATTTGTTATCAGGGGCTAGTGCTATTATCAATTTTGATGGTATACCCGCAGACATCCTCTCTTCCTTTAATTGAGGTCATTTTTCAAGTGAATCGATCACCATCAATATATATTTTCATTTTGTGCATGTGGATCTTTGATCATTATCTTTGATTTGAACTATTAATCCATGAACAAAGATCTTGTGGGTCATAAGTTAGTTCCTACTAGGATAGCAGTCTCTAATCGGTGTGAACAAAGATCTTTTCATGGCCATGTGTTAGTTTCTACTAGGATAGAGGCTTGTAATCTGAATCCATGACATTCTCCAGGTCATGGGTGTTTCATGTGAGATGTATTTTATTTCGTGTCTAGTAAGTGGCCTTCTAAGCTATTAGTAACTGTACTGAAAGCATCTGAAGGCTACAATCACAGGAACCCACGTAGGTTTTTTCTCACCAAAAACTTTGCGTGCACATGGTCCTCTAATGACGAGTGAGAAGGGTGAAAATGAATAGAATTCCTTTAGTGTTTTCCCAGTGATTGATTGAAGACCCTCAGTGGATTGCTCTTGCTGTGAATTACGAAAATTGCTGGCAGGCTCCGATAAATCTGTCTACATGTCTACACTTTATTAAAAAAAAAAATTACTAGCTATTAATATTGGAATTATAGGGTAAAAAGTCAATGAACAAACCTCCACATATAGAAGTTAAACAACGCGTTTCGAACACGTAGTGTTCTTCTTCAGGTATAGCTAAAAACCAATGGTCAGACGGCTGAGCATTGATGATAAACACTAACGTGTCACGACACGCCTGAACATTAATGATTTACACTAACGTGTCACGACACGCCTGAACATAAAATGATGTACACTAACGTGTCACTATACGCCTGGGTATTGAATGGTATGCACTAACGTGTCACGACACGTCTGAACATTGATGACTTACACTAACGTGTCACGACACGCCTTAACATAGAATGACACACACTAACGTGCCACTAGACGCCGTAGCATTGAATGATACACACTAACGTGTAACTAGACGCCTTAGCATTGAATGATACACACTAACGTGTCACGACACGCTTCCACATAGGATGATACACAATAATGTGTTACGACGCGCCAGAACATTGAGTGATACACACTAACATAGGATGATACACACTAATGTGTCACGACACGCCTGAACTTTGAATGACATAGACTAACGTGTCACTAGACGCCTGAGCATTGAATGATACACACTAACGCGTCACTACTCGCCTGAGGATTGAATAATACCCATTAACGTTTCACGACACGCCTGAGAATTGAATGATAGACACTAACTGTCGCTAGACGCCTGAGCATTGAATGGTACACACTAACGTGTCACGACGCGCTTTCAACATAGGATGATACACACTAATGTGTCACGACACGCCTGAACTTTGAATGACACAGACTAACGTGTCACTAGACGCCTGAGCATTGAATGATACACACTAACGCGTCACTACTCGCCTGAGCATTGAATGATACACATTAACGTGTCACGACACGCCTGAGAATTGAATGATAGACACTAACTGTCGCTAGACGCCCGAGCATTGAATGGTACACACTAACGTGTCACTACTCGTCTGAGCAATTAATGATACACACTAACGTGTCAGGATATCCCACCTAGCATATTGTGACACGATAGTCACGTACATTATTGGATTTTATTAAAATTGCATTGCAGTAATGTTCCTCTAAAGAATAATAATACACAACAAAACTCTAACAATTCCATTAAACCTATCATTACAATTTCCTTATTCAAATATCACCATTTATTATTCAAATTATAATAAACAGATTGCTATGGTTGAGAAGTCTTTGATTTTTATTCAAGCTATTCAAAAAAAAACCATTGTAATTAGAGTAACAAAATTAAATTAAAATTAAACGTAGTCGGCTTCTCGTGTATAATTACAGTGGTTTCCTGAAAACACTTCTTTACGTTAATAAACACATAAATCTACATATAACACTGAGAGGTAATTCACGAAGACACATATACAGTCTCGCTACCCGGACTAATGACGTAATTTTTCCCAAATGGAGGAATTATGAGAGCGCAGAGTAATTGAAGCATATTGTTGCAGAGATACAATGGACTATTAGGACTGCGGACAATATTATGTTAAAATCACAACTGATATCAGCTTGTTATTAGGGCTAATATAAAGAATGAATAGGCAAATGTAAATTTAAACTGTTTCATATGAATTAAGAGCGGTTAGAAGATAATTATTGTGATTAGAAGCGTTTAACAAGTAACCAGATCGCTTTACAGCCTAACTGCCATCTGTTTTATTTAATTAATCGCCCCATTACATATCATTACTATTTCATTATTAATGAATCTTCTTTAATGCATTGCTTTATTAGTAGAAGTTTCATGTGTCAATAGAAAGGCTTCATCAATAACTAAGTGTGACAATAAAACAAATAAAAACAATTTGACTTACAGGTTGTGTCTTTGGTTCATTTTAAGTTAAACTGTCACAAAACCTTTCACGCTCTATTTTCCTTGACAGCCATTGATTAACAAGTGTAGTGTAGTTTTTTTTTTACTTTGCAATAAGTAAAGTATAGTTAGTGATCATGAAAAAATTTGATCTCGAGATTTTGACGGAATTATATATTTTGAGGTCCCAGGAGTCGTTTTATGAAGTTTATTCGATGATATCTGTGTATTATTGGGTGAGTATGTATCCAAAGTTTGCTAATCTTTGATGTATTAAGTTAATATTCTACTCATTTATACTATGAGACCTATTTTTTGGGAGCAATTATGCATGATGGGAAAGCCACTTTTTTTGGCATTACGAACAAGTACATGACATCGTACATGCTTGGGACCGAAGGCAAACTACCTCTCCAAGGGACGACGTGTTTGTTTGATCGGTGATTCTACAGATTCTATATTATGAGTCTTAAATTTTGCCTAACTCAAGTCCATTTTAAGTAGGAATCTTTAACAAGTACCTGACATCGTACATGCTCGGGACCGAAGGCAAACTACCTCTCCAAGAGACGACGTGTTTGTTTGATCGGTGATCTACAGTTTCTACATTGTGAGTCTTAAATTTTGCCTAACTCAAGTCCATTTCGAGTAGGAATCTTTAACAAGTACCTGACATCGTACAGGCTCGGGACCGACGGGCTTAACGACCTCTCCGAGGGACGACGTACTCAGATTTATTCACCTGTTGAGTGAATAAATCGAGGGGCAGGTGGAGATCGAACCCCGGACTACCAGCCCAGATGCGAATACGTTAACCACTGAGCTAACCTGAACCCCCAATTGACACTAAGTAAGCCACAGTTTTATTTTGATCCTACAAAAAGATGCCTCAATCAGACTTGCTTGAATGGTATCAGCAATAATAATTTAAAAAAAAATTGAAAATTTTTTTTTTAAAAAAATACTTGATTTGATTTGGAATCACTTTAATCTTTGTTGATCTTTCATTGATCATGCATGTTTGCATGCCCCTCAGCTTATTTAATGTTGGCAGTTACTTAAAGGGCGGCCAATTTAGCTCAGTAGTTAACGTACTCGCCTCAGAGGCTGGTAGGACCGGGGTTCGATCCCAACCTGGCTATCGATTTATTCATGCGGGATGTGAATAAATCTGAGCACGTCGTCCTTCGGAGAAAGACGTTAAACTGTCGGTCTCAAGCCTGTACGATGTCAGGTACTCTTTAAAGATCGTTACTCTAAATATACTTGAGTTAGGCAAAATTTAGGACTCCCACTGTAGAATCAATCTTCATTGTTTTGGTATCACAAAGGGCCAATGATTGGCCTACGTGTGTTCCTTTGTGGGACTGCCACTACAACCTAACCTAAACTAACCAACCTAACCTAAACTAACCAACCTAACCTACTCTCCATAACACAGGTGGCCGACACCTACACATCGACAGTTTTAGGACTATCATACTGGCCAAGAGGCCTAAGTCCTCAAAATACAAAAAAAAAATTGAAGAAAAAAATAACGGTTTGGATATTTCATCAAGTCGCTGAAAGGGGTTCATATTAGTAAAAAGTGTTTAACAGAAACACACTACTGGCAAAAGTCTTGTCCGTCCTTGATGAATTAAGCAAGAATGACTTTCAAAAGTGGAGTCAGCCTTGGACACATTACTCTGTAAAGTATTGGAATGTTTTTTAAAGCCGAGTCCAGTTTTTCTGGTTTTACACAACATTGCGTTTTTAGAGCCTATTCGCCTTGAGTTTGTTAAGGGGATGTTTGATTTCCAAGTAAACGAGTACTAATTAGGGATATCTTGTTTTTAGTTCATGCAGTGACGTATCAAAGAGGGGAGGGGGCGGAAGGAGCGGTCCGTCCCGGGCGGTACATCACCATCCCAGGGGGTGGCATTTTGAGGGGGAAAAATAAAAAACAAACAAAAATTAAAATAATATAAAGCTAACTATATATTATATTAAGCTATATATGTAATATATATTATACATACATACATACATACATACATATATATATTTGATTAAAATAAACAGCAGCTTCTGCGTTCACGACTTTTAAGCTGGTCTGCTCTAGTTTTCTAACAACTTTCCAGTGGGCTGGTGTTAATTCCCAAATCATTTGTCCAAGCGACATATTTATGCATGAGCAGGTAAGTTAAAACAACTTGTTGAAACGAAAGTCTTTATAACAAGGAAAACAAACAAAATTACCACATCACAAAACAATTAGACGTATAAATAAGCTTTCAGCCTCTAACATAGGTCATCTTCAGGTTAACAAAAGAAAACAAGCGGAAAGCTATGTTTTGTTTCTATTCCATGGTCGATACTTCTATCTATCTATCTATCTATCTCTCTACCTATATATATATATATATATAATATAAATATAGTCGGTTACTAGCCGTTGCGTCTGCAACGTGCTTGGTCTTCCTTTCTCTCTTCTCCTGAAGACGCATTGCCCGAAAATTTAAGTTTGTAAGTGTGTTTCTTTACTTTGTGTGCTACCTATCTTCAATTTTGAACTGTTATATATATATATATATATATATATATATATATATATATATATAACTTGCCGTTGCGATTACAACGTGCTTGGTCTTCCTTTCTTTTTACTCCTGAAGATGGATTGCCCAAAAACTTGAGTTATTAAGTGTGTTCCTGTATTTTTCTTCGATTTTGAATTTATATAGATGACAATATGATTGAAGATAGAATTGAAAGTACCATCGATATAAATCAGTTAAGTAGAACTGGAAATGTCAGCAAGTTGAAGATGACGGCTGAAGAGTTCACTGATCCCTCTAAGGCAGTTAGAAGAAGCAATTATAGAATTTGTCATTGAGAGATAATAGGCGTGTTTACCTGACTGACTAACTGCTTGGGAGAAGCTGCGTGCGTCATTTGAGTAATTGGTCCTAGATCACTGGACTAGATGACGAAGATCATTCAAATGAGATAGTCTACTAGACGAGAGCACTCGGCAGTAAACCTTGAACAAATGGTAGGTAGGGATCATAATCATCAGAATCACCAGAGGTGGATTTAATGCTTAAGCATTCCAATCCATCATCAGAGCACTAGGATTACTACTGAAACTTTGTCTAGGTCCATCAACAGTTTAGACATCATCAGAGCAGTAGATTAACTAGTAAAATGGTGTGTCTAGGTCCATCAACAGTTTAGAATGGATCAGAGCACTAGAATTACTACTGAAACTTTGTCTAGGTTCATCAACAGTTTAGACATCATCAGATCAGTAGATTAACTACTCAGATGATGTGTCTAGTTCCATCAACAGTTTAGACATCATCAGAGTACTAGGAATACTACTGAAACTTTATCTAGGTCCATCAACAGTTTAGACATCATCAGAGGACTAGATTGCTACTGAAACTTTGTCTAGGGCCATCAACAATTTAGAAATCATCAGAGCAGTAGATTTACTACTGAAACTGTGTGTCCAGTTCCATCAACAGTTTAGAAAGCATCACAGCAGTAGATTTACTAGTCAAATTGTGTGTCTAGTTTCATGAACAGTTTAAAAATCATCAGAGCCCTAGGTTTACTTCTGAAACTGTGTCTAGTTCAATCAACACTTTGGACACTATTATCGCGGAAGATTTACTATTCAAACTTTGTTAACAGTGAATCAACAGATTAGACAGCATTATAACTGTGCATTTTATTTAACTTAACAAACAGTTTGACTGAAACTGATTGTCAAGTTCAATCTATAGTTAATTCTAACAAATAAACTGGTTATTTGTTAGCTTATTATAAGCTAACCTTATTATAATATTAACATATTATAAGCATTAAAATAATCACCACGAATTTAATGGAAGAAAGCAAACATTTCACAAGTCTTGTTTTTTGCGTTTTTGGACTAACTACCACAAAAGATTATACACATTTTTCAGGTTTTTATTAATTTTTCTGCAATTTATTTATTGGTACAGTCGCCATTGCTTATGGTTACATCACTACCTGATGAAATTAAAAGAATTTCATCAGTATTGGTTTTTGACTCTGATGAAGACTGCTTGTTACGGTTGAAAGATCTTAGTCTTGTTTTTTCATTTTCACATTGTGGTTTGATCATTGATTGTTATTTCACGTTTTTTTTATGTAAAATATTTTTATATAAACTTATATAAACTTTTATATAAACTTTTGTTTCTCTACAAAACTTTTTATATTCAGTTGCCCTGAAAACAAAGGTTACTGAATGACAAAGTCCATAAATATATAGCCAGAAAACTGTATGTCTAGTTCCATGAATAGATTAGACGAATGATAAACTTTTCATATCTATTAGAGAAAATGAAAAGTTACTCATTTTCTACGATTTCAATAACATTATCGTAGAAGATAATGCGACATTTCTTTTTGAAGTCCTCTAAGACAGAGATTGGAATCCACTTTTGGAATGGGAGTTTCCGCGGAACCCAGGGGTCCCTTATCGGACTGTCAGGGGTTCCGCAAAAAACATTTAGAGAAAATATTTTTTTTTATTTTTTTTTTTTTTTTAGTGGTTATGGATTTATTCTCTGTTTCTTGTGAATCATGAAACCGAATAATACTTATACACATTAGTAGAAGTGACCAAAATTTTATTCATATTTAGGATGAATCACTAGTCAGTTTTTCAAGCTATCTGATTTCCGAATTTCTTTCTATTGTAAAAAATAGCACTTTACACATTGCTGTCACTTCCCACTATCTAATTATGTAAAACCGGTTTTTTTCTTTTATACTGCCATAAAAACTAAATACCAAAGTAGACTTAATGCTCAGTCTGACTTGAGAATCAAACTTTCAACTATAAAACCAGAAATGATTACAAAATAAACTTTTTGTTAAAGTTGCTAATAATTCTGTTTCATGTGTTATATACTTGTAGAAGATATCAAAATTTAAATCTTTTAGTTTTGATTTTTTCTTCGAAAAATACGCATTGCTGTAATATTACTTTTTAATTGTTTTTAAACATACATACTATTTATAAAATATTTATATTATGATTGTACGACACACGCTGTTTTGCCTTACCTAAACATTCAATTCCAACAGGAATTAAAACTAGGATAAAAAATCTGGAGTGGGCTAAACTCAACTTTGCTATAAGTAAACGTATTTAACTCGTCAACAACCAACTTATGTTTTGTTTGATTAGTCAAACACTTGTTCTTCAACCATCTAACGCACCATGGAATGCATAAAAAAAAATACATGTTTTATTAGGGTTATTTTTTACATTTAACAATTTTATTCTCCTAATATATTATTTTAATTCATTGGAATATTTATAGTTTGTTTTAAAAAACCTCTAAATTACAATTTTATTTCACTTTAAGCATTTCTAAGTCAATGTAAACCAGGGTTTCCCAAACTTTTTCTGGCTGGCGCCCCCTTGTCATCTAGAATAGCCTGCCAGCGCCCCCTTGTCTTCTAGAATAGCCTGCCAGCGCCCCCTTACCCCATAAAAATGGAAAGATATGCCAAAAAGCCTATCAGATCTAACCTATTCTATTCAGGTTTAACTTTTTTGGAGAAAGAAAAAATAAATCTCAAGAAGTTAGTTACCTTCCGAGGTTTCAAATGTTTCTCTAGCTGCTAGACAGCTAGAGTCTAGCTGTCATGCAATCTACAGCCACAATCTATCTTTACAGAATTGAGATTGCGGTCTACTATTTATATAGGTAACGATCATTTCATTCTTCTTATCTCGACCGAAAACTCATTTACTTCCGATCAAGGCTGACCTCTTAATCCATAGGACATACGTGAAAGAGCAGCTTATCTTTTATTCCCTTTATTTTGACCGAAAACTCTCTTTTACTTTCGACCGGGTTACCCTTAATCCTGAGGTAAAAGAGCGGCATATCTTTTGAAATTCTTATCTCTAATTTTTATTACTTGTATGGTTTTTGATTGTTACCGCCAACAGTTTGTGACGACGGTGTAAGTATTGTAGCAGCCAGCTGCTACATTAGCTACACTGTCGCCACCAACCATCTATTTTTTAGTTACCGCCCCCCAAACCGCATATTTTGCGTTACCGCCCCCCAACCGCCTATTTTTGCGTTACCGCCCCCCCCCCCCCCATATCAAACCACCGCCCCCAGGGGGGCGGTACCGCCCACTTTGGGAAACGCTGATGTAAACGAATGCAAAGAAATCCAAGCAGATTAAGGGCAGGTGGTTCATTATTCTAAAACCAAATTTCAGTTTTTATAGTATACTTGAAGACCCCGTGACTCCTTGTGTTACTCAGTGTTAAGAAATTATAACAACAGTTAATAAAATACATTCACTGAACTTGACTAACAGGAATAACTGTTATTGTTGTTTCTTGTCATTAAGTCATGAAAACAAAGATTGTTACCTTGATTTTATGAATTTTTTATAAATTGTTAATCTAAGGTTCAATTTTTTTTAACAAAATTTCATTGTTATTGGTTGAAAAAAGATGTTCTGAATTCGTAAAAAGGCAATATAACTCCCTTTCATATTAATTTAATTTTTTAAAAAAAATACATTCATACAAAATACAAATATAATTCATTAAAAAAATTAATTAATTAATTTAAAAATTGAATTAATTAAAAAATACAAAGCATGAACTCATCCTCATATAATGTGTCATTTAGCTACAAAAAGTAAAAATATACCCATGACTGTTTCAATTATGATTTATTAGATGCTAATTAGAGAATATAATGATGTCTAATTATGGTGACTTTGATTTGTAGCTGTAATTTAATTGCAGCAATTAGGTATGGCCAATTCTCAATATATTATGACAAAGCATGACAACGTAGTTACTAGCGTATTAATATAGAGGATTATTGTTTTTAATTTATTTTGTTTTTAATGTCACTCTTAATAATCAAAACAAATTGACTTATAATCTGAACTAATTGACAGAGCTGATGTGACCCACGAACGTGTTTTCGCTCCGTACTCCTAAAAAAAGTTTCGCTTGAACCTCACAACTTTGAAGAATAAATTCAAGTGTAAAATATAATTACAAATAACGGAGCCAAAGATATCTGATTGAAAAAGTAAAAACGATAGGTAACTATTCGTATATCAGAGGTTATCTTACTTTACACGTAACTACATATATGATCTGTTCACATCAAAACAGTATTATAACGATACAAGATCTGAAATGTACTTGTACTCATAAAACTAAGAAATTAAATGAGGGAAATGAACATATGAAACATATTTGAACAATATTTTCCTCGTATTATTTACCTGGTCTTTTCTTGCACCCTGTGAAATATTGTTTTTCGCTCTCAGGAGGTACGATTACCCTTCTATTAAGTGTTTGCCAATTGTTTTAAACAATTATATTAATTAATTTCATTATAATTGACAAAATATAGTGTCAGTTAATTCATTAAAAAATCAATTAATTTAATTGATGGTTCATTATTTTTAATAATGGATGTACTGACAGTAAATTTATAAACTTTCTTAAATGATAACCGAAAAAATTGACAAAGTAATTAACTGGGAGGTTTTACTGTAGTTAATTGATGACATTTGAGATTTTTGACTAATTATGTTTAATGATTTCATTACTAATATCATTCAATCAATGTCACTAATGCTACTTGTATATATCATTACCTGTCTGATTTAATGATTAGCAATTTAAATGGCTAAATCATAGTATTTAAATGGATGCTAATATTTATTTAAAAGTCTAAGTCATAGTATTTAAGTGGATGATATGATTACCTGTTTATTTTCATTATTGAATCACAGTAATTAAGAAGTAAAATACTCGTAGTTGTCACGTATTTACATTGTTATTAAGAAACATGACAATTATATTTTCATCATGAATAGCAAAAATATTAAAACTGCTTATCCATTTTTGTCTGTTAATGGATTTTCTACCATATTGAGGTCATGGACAGTCCCTCATGTGTCCTCTGATACACTTGCTAAATGACCACGTCACATTTCCACTATTGCGAGATAATTTTGCACTTGCGAGATGATTTAATTTCTTCATACACTAGATATACGCTGGCAAGAAAATGAATAACTTTTACTAGCTAATATCTGGGAAATAGAAAATATTACGTAGCTTGGAGCTAAATGATTGCATTTCAATAGTGAACCTTTTTGTATTGTTTTATTTTTCAAAAAATATGGGTTCCTTGATGGTAAATTTGAGTGTAAACATTCCAGATTTTTTTTTTTTTAAAAAAACCATTATTTGACTTATCATCATGGGTTCATTGGTGATAAATATGAGTGTAAAACACTTCAGATTTTTCCTTTTTTCTTTTTGAAAAAAATGACATATCATTATTTGACTTACATTATGGCTTCTATGGTATGATAGTACATATGAGTGCAAACAACTCTAGATTTTTTCTTATTCTTAAAAAAATTAAAATATCATTATTTGCCTTTTTCTAATACTCAAAATTTTTGCTAAATACAGTTATCATAATTATTACAGAAGTTAAACAACATTGAGCGTTGTTAATGCTTGGATGGGTAATATCACTTGTAGTTAAATCTCTTGATATTGTGACACATATTAAGTTGAAAACCGACTCAAACTTTCTTCTCTATAGCATTCTGAAAGAAGTTACTCCTCTAAAAGACAGTGCGTTGAAGAAAGAATGAATTTCATGATTGAGGGATCAGAGAAGTCACAGAGGTGTTGCTGGTTTATCTATGAGCGTCAAGACTATTGACGCTATTTTTTAAAAGTCAAATAGGATCATATGAAGATCTTCTCCCTAGAATATATCATATGAAGATATTCCCTCCTAAATATATCATATGAAGATCTTCCCCCTAGAATATATAATATGAAGATCTTCCAACCTACAATATATGATATGAAGATCTTCTCTCTAGAATATATCATATGAAGATATTCCCTCCTAGATATATCATATGAAGATCTTCCCTCTAGAATATATAATATGAAGATCTTCCAACCTACAATATATGATATGAAGATCTTCTCTCTAGAATATATCATATGAAGATCTTTCCCCATAGAATATATGATATGGAGATCTTCCCTCCTAGAGTATATGAATGAAGATTTTCCCCCTAGAATATATCATATGAAGACCTTCCCCTAGAATATATGATATGAAGATCTTTCCCCCTAGAATGTATCATATAAAGTTATTCACTCTTAGAATATATAATAAAGAAGATCTTCCCCCTAGAATATATCATATGAAGATCTTCTCTCCTAGAATATATAATATGTAGATCTTCCCCTAGAATATATAATATGAAGATCTTTCCCCTTAGAATATATCATATAAAGTTATTCACTCTTAGAATATATAATAAAGAAGATCTTCCCCCTAGAATATATCATATGAAGATCTTCTCTCCTAGAATATATAATATGAAGATCTTCCCCTAGAATATATGATATGAAGATCTTTCCCCCTAGAATATATCATATAAAGTTATTCACTCTTAGAATATATAATAAAGAAGATCTTCCCCCTAGAATATATCATATGAAGATCTTCTCTCCTAGAATATATAATATGAAGATCTTCCCCTAGAATATATGATATGAAGATCTTTCCCCCTAGAATATATCATATAAAGTTGTTCACTCTTAGAATATATAATAAAGAAGATCTTCTCCCTAGAATATATGATAAGAAGATCTTCCCTACAAGAATATATCATGTGAAGATCCTCCTTCCTAAGCCTATTTTGGGGAGGGAGTATCATCATATGATTCGTCGAATATTTATCAGATTTCTTTTTTAGCAAAGTCAGATTTTGTTCTGTTCTCAAGTAAAGCTAATGCTTCGGCCGAGTTGTTATTCATGGGGGGTGGGGGTGGGTTGGTAGTTGGAGTTGACCATGCTGTCTTGGATTGATATCAGACAACAGATGCACTGTGTGTGTATACCGATAACTCATCTTTTTCTCTCTCTTCACGGGTAATTGCCTGTAATTGGAGCACAAATCACAAGCCTGATGCGCCCCCATTAAAGCAATGGCTACATAACGAGTGAGAGGAGGAGGAGGAGGAGGAGGTGTATGTGGGGGGGGGGGGGGGGTAAAAAAGGTGATAATTAGCAGGCTTCTGATTGGACGGGAAGTTGCCAATAATCAAATATCTCTCTAGTTTCTAGTCTTGTTATCTCTGAAGAAGATAGTTTCCAGTCTTGAATCCCATTATAAACAAAAAGCAAAAAAAAAATCATTTTTTTTTTAATCCTTTTCAACCAACCATGAACTTCTAACTAACTCCAAAATATTCATGAAAAAGGAAAAAAAAGAAAGAAGCGAGAAGAAAAGCAATCAAATTCATTAAGAATTGGTGTGGATCTCAACAGTGGTTTGCACAAATAGTTCTGTGCTCATTAACAACAACAACAACAACAACAAAATACTCAGCATAGCTAACAAAACCACTTCTAACTAGTTCACTTTGCTGTGTCACCAATCCAAGCCAAAAGTGATTAAAACGGAATAACAACGAAACTTTTATCTCAATTGCTATTTCATTTCTCTATTTATTTACCTATAGATCAAAATCCATTTACAATACAAGATCTATATTTGGGAATATAGACAAGGTTTATCTATTATTAGGTAATAGATAATGATCTATTATTAGGGTTTTACATGTGATTAGGTCTCAGTATTGAGAACTCAAAAAAAGTTTTGAGTTCAGTGACATATATGTAATTTCAGCTCTTTATAAAGGATAATAAAATTGTTGTTTATTTTAAATTTTTCAGTTGGATTTGACTGCTTTTTCCATTTGTGTTTTCAATGTTATAGAGGTCTCAGTACTCGTGACAACTGAGACCTGAGTTCAGTTCTGAGCTCAGTGACATACATATGATTTCAGCTCTTTATAAAGGATAATAAAATTGTTGTTTATTTTAAATTTTTCAGTTGGATTTGACTGCCTTTTCCATTTGTGTTTTAAATGTTATAGAGGTCTAAATACTCGTGACAACTGAGACCTGAGTTCAGTTCTGAGCTCAGTGACATACATATGATTTCAGCTCTTTATAAGAACTCATAAAAGTGTTGTTTATTTTACATTTTTCAGTTGGATTTGACTGCCTTTTCCATTTGTGTTTTAAATGTTATAGAGGTCTCAGTACTCGTGACAACTGAGACCTGAGTTCAGTTCTGAGCTCAGTGACATACATATGATTTCAGCTCTTTATAAGAACTCATAAAAGTGTTGTTTATTTTACATTTTTCAGTTGGATTTGACTGCCTTTTCCATTTGTGTTTTAAATGTTATAGAGGTCTCAGTACTCGTGACAACTGAGACCTGAGTTCAGTTCTGAGCTCAGTGACATACATATGATTTCAGCTCTTTATAAAGGATAATAAAATTGTTGTTTATTTTACATTTTTCAGTTGGATTTGACTACCTCTTCCATTAGGGTTTTATATGCGATAGAGGTCTCAATTGATGTAACATAATTGTGTCTTACATCATACCTCAAGAGTTTGTCTAGTCATTCAGTGAAATACCTATTTTATATTTATCCTTTCTTTTATTTTCTCGTGGACATATTTTTAAATAATCTTTATACTATGTTTACATGTACTACAAATTAGTAACTATTTTTATTTATAAACGTTCCTTAATCTAATTTTTCCAGTTTTTTCCCTTGATCAATGTGGTCCATCATTGAATGATGGACAATGAAATTGATTCAAGCCACAGTACAAAGGTCGTTCAACAAAACATGTATAAAATAAGGATTGCTCCCTAAATTTACAAATATATATATAAATGAAAATACAAAACTGTCCAAACCGAACAGATAAATAAATGAAAAAGACAACACATACAAAAAACGAGAAAACTTACTGGATCAATATTTTGAACTGAAGTTCGTCGTCAGGAAGGGAGTAGAATGGAATACCTAAACGAAGAGGTTACACCTAAGAAGAGGTACACCTGAACCACGCACCTCTTCTTCCTTTCTAATCTATTCGGTCAAATTTGACCAAATCCCGATTAGATAACACACCTATTCTATCAAACGGTCGATATATTATTGAATCTGTTGTATATATATACATATTATTATTGTAATATAAATTTTTTTCTACTGGAAAATCGTCAGAGAAAATCGTACCCTGTTGTCAAGAGACAAAGTAAGTACTCATTTTGTTTTAGTGATTTTAGTATTATAAAAAAAGAACTGCAATTCGAGTTCTAAACCTAAACGACGTGTCAATTGAGACGCAGTCCTGCTTTCAAGTCTTTATGGTACCAGCATGCATTTGATAGTTGCTCATTTTTCAAGCGTATTTGACTGATTTTTTGATTAAAGTTTACATTTTTAATAGAGTTCATAGTACTTGTGATATAGGATTGACTTGAGTTCAGTTTTCAGCTCAATAAGATATGGGTTACTTGAGCTCTCTACGATTGTATGGTAGCAAGCGTTTTTTGTTGAACATTTATCAGTTTCATTTGTTTCCCTGTTTTAATTAGAGTTCTAAATGTGATAGAGGTTTTATTGAACATGACTTGAGTTCAGGTTTGACTACAGTGACATACAGGTCTTTAAAAGTTCTCATTGAGTTGTCGTTGAATTTTTTTTAGATGTAGGCATCATTTTACTGTCTTTTCCTTGAATGAGTGTGATGGAGATCTCATTTCTGCTATAGCAACGATTAAACACTGTTTGATTGTTTTAACTTCTGTCATTGCATAGTTACAACCCTGAGAGACTTTGAGTTCTCATGTGACTTTGAGTTCTCCACTCTGCCATACATGTGACTTTGAGTTCTCAGCTCCGATACACATGTGACTTTGAGTTCTCCGCTCCATCATACATGTGACTTTGAGTTCTCAGCTCAGAGACACATGCGACTTTGAGTTCTCGGCTCCGACACACACACACACACACACACACACACATATATATGACTTTGAGTTCTCAGCTCTGACACATATGTGACTTTTGAGTTCTCAGGTCCGACACACATGTGACTTCGAGTTCTGTGCTCCGACCAACATGTGACTTTGAGTTCAACTCTATAGCTTTCAGCAGGTGTCAATATATATTTTTCATTTCCAGCTGACCGCCATTTCATTGGACCTCTCAAAAAAAAAAAAAAAAAAAAAAACACGCATGCCGGTCAAGTTTTCCCACCAAGGTCAAAGCGGTATTTAACTACATGCTAATTTATTCGTTTCAATTTATGCAGGAGCTCGTGCGTGTTTCACAATGTGGAGACTTCGATCGCTTCATGCAAATCAACAGTTTTGTTTTATTTATGAAACTTGGCAGCTATCAACCAAACTGCTTTTGATGACTGCCGGAATTTTATACAAAATAGAAGCAGATAACTTCACCGTTAATGATATGCCCTTTGTTTTTGATAGCAATGCTTTTTGCCCTATGGGATTGAATTTGTTGTACAGTACTACGAGTAGTTCAATATCTCGTCAGATACGCATTCAACATTCCAATAGTGAAATACCAGGTTAATGAAAGGAAAAATTCTCTGAATTGAAATCGGAGTTTCTAAAAAATTTGACCAACTATTTTGAATACATATGTTAGGTTAGCTTGCAGTAATAGTCGTACAAGAAACACAAATAAGCCGAACATTGGCCCTTTGTGATACTACACAATGAAGATTCTACATTGAGAGTCATAAATTTTGCCTAACTCAAGTATATTTAGAGTATTTATAGTTAAGGAGTAGCTGACAAGAGTACAGGCTTAGAGCCGATGACTTAACGTCCTCTCCAAAGAGACAACCTAATGAGATTTATTCACCTTTCATTAGAATAACTCGAGGATTAGAGTGGGTATTGAACCCCGGACCTACCAGTCCAGAGGCGATTACGTTGCGACTGAGCTAAATTTAGCCTCTCAATGGCTTAACGTTCTCTCCAAAAGGATGATATAATGAAATTTATTCATCTCATACTAAAATAACTCGAGGATTAGAGTGGGTATTGAAACCCGGAACTAACAGTCCAAAGGCGAGTACGTTGCCATTGGGCTAAATTTGACCTTTCAAATTTTACCTGACTCAATTTTATTTAAAGTAGGACTCTTTAACGAGTACCTAATATTGTACAAAGCTAAAGGTCAGACAGCTTAAATATCTCTCCGAGGGATGACATATTCAGATTTATTCACCTCCCACGTGAATAAATAGAGGACTAGAATATGTGTTGAACCCCTGATCAACCAGTTCAGAGGTATTGCTACTGTGATATCCTGGTCCCCATCTTGTATGCTCAGTTTTGCACGTGACTCCATAAGACGTTTTGGTATCTCATTTCTTTTTACAAGAAATAAGAGTTGTTGCCATTTTATTTCTTTAACTTGTTTTATCAGGAAATATGAAGATAATCCTTTTAAAGATGTTTTAAGAATTTTTTAATGACTTGTTTTAAGGTTGAAGACAAGCCTTAAAAGTAACACGTAATATCCTAATGTTTATTTTAAAGTTTCTTGTTTTTGTATATTAATAAGTTGATAAAAGAATGTTATGCTAACACAGCTACTAATATTAACAATCTTTTCGTGGGACGACGTCCCTACCTTTGTGAAAAAAATCGAAGGCCAGATTAACAAATCAAAACTGGGGAACTTGCATTAAAAATTATATGTATACCATATTATATAAATATTTATTTTAACTTTAGTAAAATAAGGAAAACGTTTACACAAAAATAATATATTACAGAAAATCACCGTAGTACAAAAATAAGCAACAAGTGGTTAGAGGTTACATGTGGTTATATGATATGTTTGTAATGAAAAGAAAGGATAGGAAATGAGTAAAAGAAGTACGTGTGATGAATGAATAGAGGTGTGATGAATAAATAAAGGTGTGATGAATAAATAGAGGTGTGATGAATCAATAGAGGTGTGATGAATAAATAGAGGTGTGATGAATAAATAGAGGTGCGATGAATCAATAGATGTGTGATGATCAAATAAGTACGTGTGATGAATTAATAAATGTGTGATGAATAAATAGAGGTGTGATGAATCGAAGAAGTACGTGTGATGAATTAATAAATGTGTGATGAATAAATAGAGGTGTGATGAATAAATAGAGGTGCGATGAATCAATAGATGTGTGATGATCAAATAAGTACGTGTGATGAATTAATAAATGTGTGATGAATAAATAGAGGTGTGATGAATCGAAGAAGTACGTGTGATGAATTAATAAATGTGTGATGAATAAATAGAGGTGTGATGAATCGAAGAAGTACGTGTGATGAATCAATAGGGGTGTGATGAATAAATAGAGGTGTGATGAATCAAAAATGAAGTTATGAAGTGGTGTGTCAGAAAAATGGAAAGACGACAAAAAGAAGAACAGTTTTTGCAATATAAAACTGGTGAGGCATAAGAGGGAAACTGTTTCATCATTTTGATGGTTTGTTAGGAAGGAAGTTTGGCTAAGAGCGCATTGACATTGCGACGTAATGGAGACCTGCTGATACTCAAGAGGCTGATGGGGTGGAAACGGAGGAGGCCAAGGACTATGACTAGGCCGTCGTATATTTAAAAAAAATAACCAAAGGGTTTTAAATTTTTAAATTTTTTTAAGGGAAAAAAAAAAATAAAAGGTATTTTTTTTTAAATTTTGTTTTGGGTTAAGTTGTAAAATGTATGTAAAACTCTTTTAAACCTTTTTTCGGGGGTTTTTCCTTTTGAAAATTTTTAAAGGGGTTAAAAAAATTTGGGATTGCATAAAAATTTGGTAAAAAATTTTTTAATTTTTTGTTTAAAAATTTTTAAAAAATAAATTTTTAGAAAAAGGCCCCGGGGAAAAAATTTAGAAAAAATTTTTTTGTTTTTTTAAAAATTTAAGAAAATAAAAATTGGTGTTAATAAAAGGGTTTTTTATTTAAAAATTTTTAATTAATAAAGTGGAAATTTAAAATTGGAAATAAATTTGGATTAAATAAATCTTTTTAAAATTTTAAAAAATAAATTTGTAAAAGGGAAAGGGGTTTTTTAAAAAGGGTTGTTAAAAGAAAATTAAAATTTTTTCTGGGGTTTTAAAAAAATTTTAAAAAAAATTAAATTTTAGAAAAATGGAAAAACCAAAAAAGAAAAAAAAAAGGGGGCCTAAAGGGAAACTTTTCCTTTGATTTTTTAAAAGGAAGTTTCTAAGAGGCAAATTGGCTTGGAGACTGTGAACTCGAGGTGAGGGGTAAAAAAACCCAAATAGTCCCTAACAACTTCCTTGCCAACGAAAAAAGTTCCAAAAATGGAACTTGTTACAAAAATTTCTCAGAAAAACAACACAATTATTTTTTTAACAATTCAAAGGGGTTTTTATTTCCCAAATTCATTTTTCATTTTATTGAAGCTTTTTTTAATATTAAATTAAATTTAAAATAAATTTAAAAAAATTAAAAAAAAGAAAAGGAAAAAGAAAAACTTTCACCCCAATTTCCAAAGGTCAAAACCCGGGTTTAAAAATTTTTTTTCAAAAAGGGTTTTTGGTTTTTATTTTTTTAATTTTTTGTTTTTAATATTTTTTTAAATTTTATTTTTAATTTTTTTTTAATAAAATTTAATTAAATTTTTATTTAAAAATAAAATTTTTGGCCTTTTTTAACCGGGCCCTTTTTCGTCCCACCACTTCCCCAAACCGGAAACGGTTAAAAAAATTAGGTTTTTTTTTTTCTTTTTTTTTTTTTTATTTAAATATAATATTTATATTACTTAATAAAACAAAACACGATCCAACTGGACACCATACGAGTTCAAAATTCAAGAAGAATAACACACAAGGTAAGGAAACAACTTACGAAAATTTTGGGTAATCCGTTTCGGAAAAAGAGAAAGGGAGCCCAAGCACGTCACGGCAAGCAAGTTACTTGCCGTTGCGTCTCAACGTGCTTTGTCTCCCTTCTCTTTTTCCTGAAGACGGATTACCCGAAAATTTGAGTCTGTAATTTTTTCCTTACTCTGTGTGTTACTCTTTTGAATTTTGAACTTTAAATATTATTTTATATATATTTAAATATTTAAAATTGGGGTAAAAAATTTCAAAACCCCCCTTTGGTAAAAAAAACAAAATTTTAAAAGGGGGAAAAACAAAAAAAAAAAAAAAATTTTTTTTTTTTTTTTTGTTATATTTTGTAGGAAAAATTTTTTTATAAAATCGTTGTTAAGAAAATTTATTAATGCCCAAATAAAGTCAAAATTATAAAATTGAACGGTTCAACTTTCTTTCGTTAGACAATCCCTTCAAGGGGTAGGTGAATGTTTTTTTTTTCTTATTTCCTTTTTTCCCCAAAATTTTTGGCATTGTTTTCCTGGTTTATTTAAATCCACTTTCCTTTTTCAACCCTTTCCCAATTTCTCTGTTATTTTCAGGGGTTTTGGCCGACGGCCTTTTACGGTTAAGTTGTCGAATTTTATTATGGTTTGACATTGGTTAATTAAGTTTAAATTTAGCAAACCCGTAAAAAACCCCTTTGGGTTTTTACGTACGAAATTTTAACAAAAAAACCCCTTTTTCCCACAAGGGGATCATGAATAAATTTATTTTCTAAAAAAAAAACGGGCCGCAAAAATCAAAATAAATTAAAAACGGCAAAAATTTTTTTTAGAACGAAAATTTGAAATTAAAACCCGACTTTACTCTAATTATTTTCCCTTTCTAAAAAAAAATTTAAAAAATTTTTTAATTTTATGTTTTTTTTATCAAAATTACCTTATCCCACAGTTTTTTTTTTTTTTAATAATAATATAATAAAATAATTTTAAATTTAAAATTAATATTTTAAAATGTAAAAAAAAGGAAAAAAGGAAAAAAAAGACTAAGATCTCTTAACCGTAACAAGCGTTCTTCGTTGGAGTTAAACTCCCAACTGACGAAGACCGCTTGTTACGGTTGAATGATTTGAGATTTTTTTCTCATTTTTTTATTTTTGTATTGGACGTTAATATAAGTCGAATATTTTCACATATGTCGAAATTTAAATTGAGTATGTAAAAAACTATGTGTAAAATAGAAACGTGAGCGTGTCAAAAACCATTGGTATAGAAATTTAAAATGTGCGTGTCAAAAACGAAATATAACGTGAGTGCGTCAAAAACGATGGTGTTGAAATATAAAAATGAGCGTATCAAAAAATATAAGCGTCGAAATATAAACATGAACGTGTCAAAAAAGACATGTTTTGAAATATAAACATGAGTGCGTCAAAAACGATGGGTGTTGAAGTATAAAAATGAGCGTATCAAAAACGATATGTGTCGAAATAGAAAAGTGAGCATGTCAAAAACGATATATGGTCGAAATATAAACGTGAGTGCGTCAAAAACAATGAGTGTTGAAATATAAAAATGAGCGTAAAAAACGATATGTGTCGAAATATAAACGTCAGTGTGTCAAAAACTATACGTGTCGAAATATAAAAGTGATCGTGTCAGAAACGATGGGTGTCGAAATATAAACGTCAGTGTGTCAAAAACGTTATGTGTTGAAATATAAAAATGAGCGTATCAAAAACGATATGTGTCGAAATGGAAAAGTGAGCATGTCAAAAACGATATGGTCGAAATATAAACGTGAATATGTCAAAAACTATATGTGTCGAAATATAAAAGTGATCGTGTCAGAAACGATGAGTCAGTTCATTATAGATTTATATTGAACTGAAACAGTCCGTTAGCTCAAAATATAAAACGATTAGAATAAAAGAACACCCGGAAACAACACACAACTCACTTCAATATTTCAATATCGTCGTCATCAAGAGAAGAAGATGATGATGATTAGTTCTGTTCGGCTGGCAAACAACAGTTGCTGTTCAGTCAGCAGAACTAGTCTTGTTGTTTTTTTTCTCCTGATGACGATGAGGTCGAAATATTGAAGTGACTTGTTTGTTGTTTCTACGTCTTCTTTTATTATAATCGTTTGATTTATTTATATTTATTACTATTAGTAATGAAAGAAATATTTTGTGATTTGAAGGCTGTTTGAAAGAGGAAAGTACGTGAGATTCAATTAAAAGAGGCATTCTTATGCAAGGTGTTGGGTATAAAGAAGGTGATTTTTATTCTAAAGGTGGAGTTGTCTCCGGCGCCAGTGACACGTGCATTAACATAATGAAATGGCCGCCACTTCAGCTTGTGTTGCTGTGCATACGTAACACCGCGCGACCAGGCCTCCCCCACCCCTCCACCCCACACACACTCTCTCTCTCTCTCCCGCGTACATATTACAGTAATAACACCATCTCACTTCAGCCTTTATAAAAGCCCTCCCTCCGTTCATTGGCTAGTGGCATTTCCATATTCCAAAGGTAACACAGCTCCACCAACCAGTCCTTTCAAATGGCCTCCTCTTGCCTGTCATCCATGTTAACCTAATATCGCTAGCACGCTTTTTAACCAGGCCTGCCAATCAGAATTTCACCAAAAACCCTAGATTATAACATAAAACACCCCGATATTAATAAACATACGTATTTACTACTGATGGGACGATAGCAACATTTTTAACGATTCCGACACGAGTCCCGACACTGCATTAAACTTCGATACCGATTCAGATACCTGCAATGAATAATGATTATTTTTAGAACTTGAAGCAGGTTTAGAAAAACAAATGTTTTATATACAAAATATATATAATAATAATTATTGAAAATAGGCACAAATCATTTTATTATAAGAAAAAAAATAATTAGCTTATGACATAAAAAAAATTGTTAATTGTGACTATATATACGTCGTAGCCTGACTTCGGAGCGACTGATATCTATCCTCCTGATGACGAAACCATCCAAAAATAGTAGTGGAGTTCTGTTTCATTTTTCTGTGTTCTTTATTTGAATAAAATTTATATATATATATATATAACTGTTCAAAATTGAAGATAAGTAGCACACAAAATAAAGAAACACACTTACAAACTCAAATTTTCGGGCAATCCGGTCTTCAGGAGAAAATTTGAGTTTGTAAGTAGGTTTCTTTACTTTCTGTGCTACCTATCTTCAATTTTGAACTGTTATTATGTCCAGTTTGAATCGTCTTTCCGTTTATCAAGTATATATATATATATACGTTTCGCGCTAAATCACAGACACAGAACAAAGGAATAAACACACTTACTGTCTCCAATTTTCGGTTGAACCGTCCTCAGGAGAGTTGGGATAGGGACACCAAGCGCACTTGTGAAGCAACGGTTGGAGACCCAACAATAATAAATAATAAACAATATACAGTTAATATAAACTATATATATATATATATACTGAGGTAAAATGGATAAACAAAAAAAAGTCTCCACACAAATGATGTTATATATATATTATAGTGGTGTTGTTTTACACGTGTCTTTAATGATTTACCAGTTTGACCAATATAAATTTTATGGCAATTTTTGCACGGAATTTTATAAATACCAGCGGACTCCAATTCGCTGGGCGAGTTTTTTATTAACATATTACCCCCAGCGAATTTATTAAAAAACTCTCCCAGCGAATTAGAGTCCGCTGGTATTTATAAAATTCCGTGCAAAAATTGCCATAAAATTTATATTGGTCAAACTGGTAAATCATTAAAGACACGTGTAAAACAACACCAATATAACGTAAGTAGACAGGAAAAAAGTAGTGCCTTACTCTTGCATATAACAAATGAAAATCATCATATTGATTGGACAGGAGCTAAATTTATTACCTATGAAAAATCAATGTTGTTAAGAAATATTATTGAATCGTCTCTAATTAAATTTAATAGATCTAATATTATAAATATTAGTAACGGTCTCTTCAAACTTGATACTTTCGTCACGAGGGCAATAGCCTCTTCAAAGAGGGTTGACAGCTAGCGGATAGTTTCTTACTTTTTCTTACTGTACTCCTTTGTTTCCCCAAACATCCCTTTCTGGACATTAGTCCTTTCCTGTGCTTTCACCCTTTTAAAATACCACTCTTCCCTCCCACTCTTCTCAACTCCTCACCAGATGTTTTCTGAATCTAGTGTTCAGTTGGGTTTTTGACTCTGACGAAGACCGCTTGTTACGGTTGAAAGATCTTAGTCTTGTTTTCCCATTTCTTATTGTGGTTTGATCATTATATATATATATATATATATATATATATATATATATAAAAAGATTTCACATAAACACGTGAAACAACAATCAATGATTAAACCACAATAAGAATGGGAAAACAAGACTAAGATCTTTCAACCGTAACAAGCGGCCTTCGTCAGAGTCAAAAACCCAACAGTTGGGGTTTTTGACTCTGACGAAGGCCGCTTGTTACGGTTGAAAGATCTTAGTCTTGTTTTCCCATTCTTATTGTGGTTTAATCATATATATTTATATATATAAAAGTTAGAATCAGTCCTTCATTTAAACATATATTGTTAAATAACGCCCCTTATTTGGATTGTATCTCTTTCCTACATAGTTTCCCCAATTTTTGGAATTCTTTCCTCGTCTCTTCATTAAAAAATCTAAATTAGAAATTCTTTTTTAATTTCAAAATTTTAAAATTGCTTTCCAACAGACCGACCCGAATTATCTAGGTGAAAGGTCCAACCACCCTACCCTACCTTAATCGCCCAAAATGCTCCCTGATTCAAAGGCGATGTCTTGTAAACATTGCTTACAAGTCCACCTTCTATATATAAACTGACTAACTCACTATTATTGTCATTATTGTCCTGATGATGAATGTGGTACATTCGAAACATGTCGACTAGTAATATTGGTGATAAACTATTGGTGATAATAGTTTTAATGAAGATACTAGGAAGGAATTGTGAAAACTGGAGAAAATATGTTGGAAACAGATACAAGCCGAATATGGGGCGTTATTTAACAATATATAAGAACATTAAAATTTGAAAGTGTACTAGCTAAGAATTAATATAAAGTTTAAAATCCAGCTGGATAACAGCCACTCTGTATAAGACCTAAGTCCGTTTTAACAAGTATCAATCACAATCCTGTATTTATTTATTCTGTCGCATAACCATTTAGGATAAAAAAAAAAATGATCCCCCTCAAGGAATCAGCATCAAAGGGCAGACTTCGTCAGTCTCTCAGCCCTCTCAAAAAATAAATAAAAAAAAACATTTAACGTTGCAATTTCCTTCCACTGTAAATGTTCTCAACATGTTTAGACATAATGATATTTCAGATATTAAAATCTATAGATTATATAGATATTTTAAATTGTCAAACAAAATTTTAGTTTATTATTATTATCTAAGATAAAAATAAAGTTTCAAACATATAAATTCCAAAAAATCGTTTTCATAATCGGAGATTCTGAATAAAAATCTTGAATTTTATAAAAAAAAAATTAATTTCAAGACATTTTCATTCAACAAAATGATGAAACAGGAGATAATTTACATTCTATAATGAAATTGATTCCTTAAATTTAATATTGTTTTTATAATTTATTCAATTTAGTATGATTTTTAGAGAATTTTGGTACGATTAGCTTTTTTTTATTTAAAAATCTTTATTTACAAAAACACAACTACGCATATTCTGCGTAACAGGCATATCTAGTAATAGATTACGCAATAAGATCGATGCACATGAGCAAAGAATGGAATCCATTGGTTCAACTTCTCACTTTGCGTACGATCAGCTAAAAAAATTTTGACAATCCTGATGTAGGAGAAAAAATCATAGATTTTGTCAAATTCTGAAAAAAAAAATCCAGTACCCTAGGCAACACCTATAAACCCCAGATCAGGGGTCAAAACCCCAGCATTGGTAGCCCTGTTTTGGACGTGCTGCGGGCTCAAACTATTTCCGATTCATTGACACCATGGGGCAAGCAATGTAGTGGAATTCTGTCCTTTGTGGAATATCTGAACAGCGAAGATAACAGTCTGCTAATAAATTTAACAATTCTAAAATAAAAACCCAGAACCTTAGGCAAGACCTGTAAACCCCAGATCTGGGATCAAAATCCCAGTATTGGCAGCCCTGTTTTGAACATGCTGCCGGCTCAATCCATGGCCGATTCATTGAGACCGTGGAGCAAGCAATGTAGTGGAATTCTGTCCTTTCTGGACAGAAAGGAGTACTCGTCTTCTCCGTAGACGAGTACTACGTACCGTTTCCTAATGAGTTTAACAGTTTTCAATCTAACAGACTAAATACTTGTAGGTTTCTGTCAATAGCGTGTTTTCACATCCCTGCCAGAACTTTTCAATAATTTTGTTAATATTAATTTCTTTATTTTATTATTAATTTATAACTGGTAAAATTATTCACTCTGGTCTGTTACCAAGAAATAATAACCTCCGGAGGGAAACAATCCCAAGCTGTACTTAGTTACCCATCTATACGCATCCTGAGCTCATGACGATAAAATAAAAAATTCTAACGTAGTGCAATCAGTTATTATGTGGTGTTTACTCATTTTAGGGTAAAAAGCTGATGAAATGGTCTCCACATATAAAAATTTTTAATCGTATAAACAACGCATTTCAAACACGTAGTGTTCTTCCTCAGGCGTTACTTCCTCAGCAAACAGTTACAGCGTACCACAGACACTCACCCTTAGTTAATGCCTGAGGAAGAACACTATGTGTTCGAAACGAGTTGTTTATACGATTAAATTGTTATATGTGGAGACCATTTCATGAGCTTTTTACCCTACATAAACAATATATTGGGGAATTTTCAAAAGTACATCTGCACACAAATAAAGCTTGATATGAAAATTAACAACGCGTTTCGAACACGTAGTGTTCTTCCTCAGGCATTAACTAAGGGTTAGTGTCTGTCGTACAACTGTAGAACACAGTTACACCGACATAAACTGTGCCACAGTGGCACAGTTGTACCACAGACACTGACCCTTAGTTAATGCCTGAGGAAGAACACTATGTGTTCGAAACGCGTTGTTTATACAATTAAATTTTTATATGTGGAGACCATTTCATTAGCTTTTTACCCTAGATAAACAATTGCATATTACGGAATTTAAAAAAATACATTTGCACACAAATAAAGCTTAATATGAAAATTAACAACGCGTTTCGAACACTTAGTGTTCTTTTGCAGGTTTTGCAGGTAGATAGCATGACATTAAAAACATGATAATTAGCCTATAATTAATCCCATCACTTATTCATACACTGGAAGGCTAGTCCAATAAATTGTTTTGAATTTGAAATTGAAAACAAATCAGTGATTTCGGAACTTTCACCAATGTTCAATAGTGGAGTATAGATAATAAGCTAGTCATTAAGTTACCTTTTACTCTTTCGTTTTAGTTTTTTCTTTAAAATTAAAAAAAATGGTATAAAAATATGTGGGGTAACTGGATCGGGTGAGAAGAAAGAAAAATGAATCTCTTTGATATGAAATGAGAAGAGAAGGTTTTCATACGATGAAATATTACATATGTCATCATAAATTGTAAGAATCCTCGATATATCTCTTTATAAAAAGATTTCACATAAACACGTGAAATAACAAACAATGATCAAACCACAATATGAGATGGGAAAACAAAACTAAGATCTTTCAAACCGTAACAAGCGGTCTTCGTCAGAGTTGGGTTTTTGACTCTGACGAAGACTGCTTGTTACGGTTGAAAGATAGATACTTAGTCTTGTTTTCCTATTTCATATGGTGGTTTGATCATATCTCTATATATATAAAGTTCGTGAGTTTGTTTGTTTGTTTGTTCACCCATTTTCCGTGGAGATAGAGACCTGAAATTATATTATTTATTACCTGAATAGTGTTAAATAAAAGAAAATTATCACTATATTCCCAAAATTGGAGCCAGGGTAGCCAATGACAGTCGTGTAAATGTATTATATAAAAAATAATGAATATTTATATATTATATACATAAAAATGTAACAAAAATTGTTTTTTAATCTAATATTTGCGTAATATAAACACTCGTAATAAACTAAAGGCATGGAGCCAGGGTAGCCCAGTGTCTTGCTTGCTCGCCGATGACAGTAGCCAAAAATATTAAAAACAAATGTAGCAAAAAATTTTTTTGATTTGAAAATTTGAATAATATAAACAATGGTAATAACGTAAAGGCGTGGAACCAGGGTAGCCAGTCACTTGCATGCTCGCCCATGACTGTAGTGCAAATGTATTATAAATAAATGTAACAAATATATAATAAACTATTATATTAGAGGTTAAAAATGAATAATTTCAAAATTAAACTTGTACACAAGTGTCAGATAAATACGAATGTTTTAAGGTAATATTATAAAGATACATTCCTTTCATTAATGTTATTTTATGTTAGGTAAATATATTGAATATTTCAGTTTGCAATTTGTGTTTGTATTAAATATATTTCATTGCATATATAACTTGATTTGATGTTTTATTTATATTATAAAATAAATGATTTTTTTTTTACTTTTAAGTAATTTTTATTTTGCTAAATAGACTTACTGTGTATATATCTTGAATCATGTTAAGAATACATAATCAAAAGCTTGGGCCATATAAGAAGCTGTTTCCGTGCCTTAATAACAAGAAACAAGAATTAAAATTATCCCTGTCAATCATGTTCGGTGAATTAATTTCAATACCTATTGTTATAATTTCTGAGTGACACAAAGGGTTACGGGTATTCTAGTTAATAAAGAAATACAGTGAGTGGATCATTGTGACTGGTTCATTTGATAAATAGCTCGCATACAGTTAATATGTGAACACTACTGTATAACTTATCGATCACTTATTCTTCAAATACAAAGTAGGTTTTTGAGGAGGAGGTCCGAAAATTAATTACTCCAGATTACAAGCCGATGTTTCGCCGAAAATCATTCGGCATTTTCAAGGTTTTTTGAAGGAAACTAACACATTTAGCACATCTCTTTTTTTTTGCAATATATATAGTTAAAAATAAATTTATTTGACAAATAAGTTTTTTATATGTATCAAAGATGATAAGTTTTTTTATTATTGTTTAAAATGATCCCCTAGCGGGTGATAACGTCAGCCGTTTGGCTTTTTGTTTGATAGGTGATTCTACAGATTCTACATTGGGATTCCTAAATTTTGACTAACTCAAGTGCATTTCGAGTAGGGATCTTTAACGAGTACCTGACATCGTACATGATCGGGACCGATGGCTTACGTCCTCTCCGAGGGACGACATACTGAAGATTTATTCACCTCCCGCGTGAATAAATCGAGGCCCAGGGGGGATGGAACCCCGGACTACCGGACACGTTAACCACTGAACTCAAACGTGTGCGAGCACGCTAACCTGACCCCCTTAGTACTATATTAAATCGGTACTTGGTTGGTACTTTATTCAGGTTTAAATCAATCCCTGAAATGCCACTGTTTTAGTTTAATTTAAATAAATCGAGGGCCAGGTGGGGATTGAACCCCGGACTACCTGCCCAGAGGCGAGTACGTTAACCATTGAGCTAACCTGACCCTGTAAGATGATAAGTTAATCGTGCGTAATCCATGATATAACAAAGTTACATGTCACAATGGAGATTGTGACCATTCGAGGCGTTTTTATGATGAAATCTAAGCATTTTATATATTCTAGCAGGGCCACTCAAGATGCCTGCTATAACTGCAACTACAGCACTATAAAAGCTATAGTAGCACTGTAGCACTGTAGCGCTATAAAAGCACGCGGCACTCTCTACTCTACAGCAGCTCTGAAGTCTATTATTAGATGTGTAGATGTTGGATATTTTAGAAAACTATTTTTACAACCTTTATGAATCTCTCAATTCATAATTTTTATTTCTGAACTTCAATTTCATTACAATAAGAATGTATTGACTTACTGTCTTTTTGTGAAAAATTAAGCTATTTTGTTACTACCTTTTTATTTTTTTTAAATTAGGAGTTTCCGATGAGTGTACAAATTTTATTTTTTTAAAAAAAAATTAACAGTACAGTGCTACCTTGGTTCCCGACTATAATTCGTTTCAAAATTTTGGTTGACAACCGATTTGGTAGAAAACCAAAACTAATTTTCCCATAATAAATTCATAATGGGAAATACGATAATCCGTTCGGATTCGGCCTGCCAGAGTTGGATTTGGACGATTTTCGCAGTTTTAAAATTGTATTCGAATTCTAGTGGGCATAGTTACCTCGACATCTGTGTTCAATTCGGATTTGTTGAACATCTTGGTACCACTGTATCTACTTTTGTTGCTCTTTTACAAATTACTGTTTAGCTCTTTATCATGCTAATATTTGCATGTTGCTGTTTTGTTGTTTTGATGTTTTTCTAGTTCCTGTTTTGTTGTTTTGATGTTTCCCATGTTGCTGCTTCACATATTGTTGTTTTGTTGTTCTACAAATTACTGTTTTGTTCTTTATAATGCTAATATTTGCATGTTGCTGTTTTGTTGTTTTGATGTTTTTCGAGTTCCTGTTTTGTTGTTTTGATGTTTCCCATGTTGCTGTTTCACATATTGTTGTTTAGCTGTTCTATAAATTTTATATTTTACAAGCTATTTTACAAGTTACTTTTTTACTCTCTATCATGCTAATATTTACATGTTCCTGTTTTGTTGTTTTGATGTTTTTCGAGTTCCTGTTTTGTTGTTTTGATGTTTCCCATGTTGCTGTTTCACATATTGTTGTTTAGCTGTTCTATAAATTTTATATTTTACAAGATATTTTACAAGTTACTTTTTTACTCTCTATCATGCTAATATTTACATGTTCCTGTTTTGTTGTTTTGATGTTTTTCGAGTTCCTGTTTTGTTGTTTTGATGTTTCCCATGTTGCTGTTTCACATATTGTTGTTTAGCTGTTCTATAAATTTTATATTTTACAAGCTATTTTACAAGTTACTTTTTTACTCTCTTTCATGCTAATATTTACATGTTCCTGTTTTGTTGTTTTGATGTTTTTCGAGTTCTTGTTTTGTTGTTTTGGTGCTTTTCGAGTTCTGTTTCACATTTGTTGTTTAGCTGTTCTATAAATTTATTTACAAGATTTTTACAAGTTACTTTTTTACTCTCTATCATGCTAATATTTACATGTTCCTGTTTTGTTGTTTTGATGTTTTTCGAGTTCTTGTTTTGTTGTTTTGGTGCTTTTCGAGTTCCTGTTTTGTTGTTTTGCTGTTTTACAAGTTACTGTTTTGTTCTTTATCATGCTGATATTTGCACGTTGCTGTTTTTTTGATGATTGTTCTTTTGTTCTTACGACGTTTTTCGTGTTGTTATTTCGTTCTTTTGATTTTTCTTGTGTTGCTGTTTTATTGTTTTGATGCCCTTCGTGTTACGGTTTTATTCTTTACCGATGTTTTCGTGATATGTTCTTCGTTCTTACGTTGTTTATTCGATGTCGCTGTATTTGTTGTTTTGACGTTTTTCTTGTGTTGTGTTATTGTTTGGCCCTTCGTGTACGATGTTTATTCATTTACCATGCTGATTTCGTCTCATATTGTTGTTTATTGATGTCGCTGTTTTGTTGTTTTCACGTTTTTCGTGTTGCTGTTTTGTTGTTTTGATGTTTTTCATTTTGTTATTTCGTTCTTTTGATTTTTATTGTGTTCCTGTTTTATTCGTCTTGATACGCTTCGTGTTGCTGTTTTGCTGTATTAAATCTTAGTGACTATGACTTTTTATTTCAAACAAGAGAAGGTTAGTTATGGAGGCTTCAATCTAAAGTTATGTGTTGAGGATTAGATGACAGTTTACGGATCAATGATTTTGTCTGTTTCTCCAAAAGAAACCGACTTGGCTGGGTCGTTTGAGTACACACAGAGAGAAAGAGAGTAAAAAGAAAAAAAAATCCTCCTTGAAGGAAGCTGTTAGTGAAAGACTGGAATTTTTTTCGCGGAGGCCGAGTTTGGTGGCGGAGTAGGGAGAGAGAGAGTGAGAGAGAGAGAGAGAGAGAGGCGGAAAACTCGGGAAATGCGATGAGATAAGCGGAGAAGGGTTTTCCCTGCTTGTCGATTTTCACGGCTATGCTCCCATTACGGCGAAAAGCTCGGTGCCATTGGAGGTGGGTGGGAGGGGGCAGCATTCTTGGCCGGTGCCTTTTGAGCAGCCCCCCGACCCTCCCCGAGAGGAATTATCTTTCGCAAATCGCTCTGCCCTGGATTCCCAGTTTCCTCGCCCACTAATGCCTCGCAGTCTAAATAACTTTTTGCTTCTCTTCTCTGTTGCGCATGGCAAGTATGTAGAGCAAGGACTGCTGATTCACCTTGCTGAGACAGTACGGTATCTAAGAAAAAAAAAGAACACCCATGGGGCTCAGCTACAGCTAGGCAGAATTAATCGACGGAAAGCAGAAACATCAAAATCTCATATAACTCCATTAAAACCAGCGGAATCAACATCACTTTCATAACATTTACGACAAATGCTTTCTGTTTACCTTCTTATTTCGTTCATCTAAGAATCTTATCTCATGGCAGGGTAAAAAGCTAATGAAATGGTCTCCACATATAAAAATTTAATGGCATAAACAACGCGTTTAGAAACACGTAGTGTTCTTCCTCAGGCAATAACTAAAAACTACAATGTCATCAGAGAGTTATCTATAGTATAATGTAAATATTAGAATAACTTAGCTAAACGTTAGAATTATCTTATCTTTTCAATACTATTCCTAAAGACAATTAAATCAAAAACCCTACTTGATTAAATTAAATTAACTTTTAATTAAATTAAACCCTACTTTAAAAAAAAATAACCATTTAATGAAACTTACAGTTATTTGAAAATAAGTATAAAACAATTCCGATAAAAATCTGCCATCTACCTACACTAATATATATATATATATATATATATAATATATATACTAGCAAACGTTTCCGTCATTGATGGGTACTTTTCAAAAAATCGGAGATGATACTTGGTATTCCAAAATATCATTACAAATTATAAAATAATAGAAAATATCATTATTAGTACAATGTTAAGCAAATACCTCTGTATACACCACATTTGCTGTCTGTCCTTCAGGTTCATTGAAGAACAAAGAGTTGGAACATATGACTCTTGGGCAAGAAAACTACAGTTGATCATGTAAGAAAAACTTGATCTCACTCACTTCAATTCTTACGGTGGACAGAGTTTCCCCTTACGACTTAGTGACCGTCACTGCAAAACAGACCTGACGGGACATTGTAATCGTTTGAATGGAAACGGATTGTGGCTGGGAATCAATGGTATGCGTGGTATACCCAGACTCCCCAGTACCACACCCAGTTATGATGTCCGCCTCTATGGCGTAGCTGTACAGAGAACGTACTCAGAGTCGTGCCCTGTTGCACATTTTTGGGCCACTCAAGTTTCGTAACATGAAATTTGTTACTGATACTAAATCGCAGCATGATGGTAGTTTTTATTCATGAGCAGGCAGTCTAGGAGCAGTCACAGAGTCAAGAAATTCAGTTGGATGATGAATTGCTTCCTCATCACTAATCACTTTGTTTACTGACTTTTAAGTCCTATTTTCGGCTTGATATAGCGCAAGAGCTTGTTTGTTTACTTTTCCTGCCTGTTCATTAGTAAGGGTTGAGAATTGCTCGTTCACAAAACTATTTATTCTGAATAGATAGCACATTTTGAACTCTGGGAAACACCTTCTCAATAAGCTCAAATACGCAATATATTCATGTATGCAAATGAAATTAAAATCAACAATAGCTACTTGCTATACCTGTATATATTTTCAAAATAAACATGTCTGTGTAGATAGTCAAACATGGCTTAAAAGTTCATAACTTCATCGTTGAATTTACAATCCATTCAAACTTTAGATTTTAAGTTCGACATACTCAAATCTAGTGTCACAGTTTCAGCTTGCTATGTCTTATAGTGGCTGAGTTTACTTGTGACAAAATTTTCAGACAAACCGACATACCGACAGACAGAAATTATTCTAAGAGTAGATTCGGTTTCTCTAATTAATGAAACGTAAAGAAAACTTGAAATGAGTCAGTTCTAAGGAATGTACAGACAAAACCCTTCTTTGTTTAATATAGGTATACTTGTGCCACTGTCATCGCAAGCATACCATGGCTCTGGTTCCATACCTTACTTTATTACCAGTGTTTATATTACGCAAATATTCAATTCAAAAAAAGTTAATTGTTACATTTATTTATAATACATTTGCACTACTGTCATTAGCGAGCACGCAAGCCACTGGACTACTCTGGTTCTGTACTTTGCTTTATTACCAGTGTTTATATTACGCAAATATTCAATTAATAAAAATTGTTTTTGTTACATTTATTTATAATAAATTTGCACTACTGTCATCAGCGAACATGCAAGCCACTGGGTCACTCTCGTTCCATACCTTACTTTATTACGCAAATATTCAATTAAAAAAAAAATTTGTTTGTTACATTTATTTATAATACATTTGCACTACTGTCATCAGCGAGCACGCAAGCCACTGAGCTACTCTGACTCCATGCCTTTAATTTATTACAATTTTTTATATTATTTAAATTTTAAATGAAAAAAAAAATTTTTTTCTTACATTTATTTATAATATATTTGCACTACTGACCTCAGCGAGCACGCAAGCCACTCGGCTACTCTGGTTCTGTACCTTACTTTATTAACAGTGTTTATATTACGCAAATATTCAATTAAAAAACATTTTTTTTGGTTACATTTATTTATAATACATTTGCACTACTGTCATTAGCGAGCACGCAAACCACTGGGCTACTCTGGTTCTGTACTTTGCTTTATTAACAGTGTTTATATTACGCAAATATTCAATTAATACAAATTTTTTTTGTTATATTTATTTATAATACATTTGCACTACTGTCATCAGGGAGCACGCAAGCCACTGGGCTACTCTGATTACATACCTTACTTTATTACGCAAATATTCAATTAAAAAAACATTTTTTTTGTTACATTTATTTATAATACATTTGCACTTCTGTCATCAGGGAGCACGCAAGCCACTGGGCTACTCTGATTACATACCTTACTTTATTACGCAAATATTCAATTAAAAAAACATTTTTTTTGTTACATTTATTTATAATACATTTGCACGACTGTTATCGGCGAGCACGCAAGTTACTGGCTACCTTGGCTCCAATTTGTCAAATTAAAGAATATTTTTTTTAACATTATTGAGGTAATAAATAATATATATTGTAATTTCGGGTCTCTATATTTACGGAAAATGGGTGAACAAAGAAACAAACCATCTCACGAACTTTATATAAAGAGATTTAGATAGTAGTAAGTATTAATTTAAATTGTTTTGAATATAATTAGTTTTTTAAAAATATTTATGCAATGAAAAATAATATTTTACTGTAACTCATTGCTATTTTTAAATTAGTATTTAAATTTAAATTAGTTTTTAAATTAGTTTCATTTATTGAAAGCTTTAATATCTTCCTGTTATAATGGTTTAAAAATATATTCAATTTTATATTAAAGTTATTTGGACGTTGCTTTGACTTCGGAAGTTATGTTTTGATAGGCATTTGTTTCAATGCGGCAACGGAAGGAAGTATTTGTTTGTCATTTGTTTTAATGCAGATATTTTAAATACTGCGTCATTCACTAGTCTTCCACGCTTCTACGCTGCGTTTCTCAAGTAAGTGCTGTGTCATTCCTTAAAATCTCTTCAAATTAATCTTTTCATTTTATAGTTTTTCAAAAGAAATTTTACATGGTATTGTAAATTACATCGTATCATTTACATTTATGATATAAAATTCCTGTTGAGTTTAGTTCCATACTAATATTCAAATATGTTACAATCAAAAACGAATTAAGAAACATTTTCATTTGAATGTTACATATTACTTTTGAAATAATTATTTTGGATTTATTTGTGTAAATTATGTCATTGTAAGTTTGTTTACGTTACAACTAATCTTTTTTTAATCTTTGAACAATTATAACATAACCTTATAATTTGATTATTTAATTTAGTTTGCGGTATTGACACAATTACTTCTTTAATATAATTCTAAATATGTAAAAAAAATTAAAATAATTATATTTTAACTAGCAACCTTTCCCGTCTTGGAGGGGTACTTTTTCAAAAAATCGTAGATGATACATGGTATTCCAACATATCATTAGAAATTATAGAACAATAGAAAATACCATTATTAGTACAGTGTTAAGCAAATGCCTCTGTATACACCACATTAGCTGTCTGTCCTTCAGGTTCTCGGAAGAACAAAGAGTTGGAACCTCTGACTAATATTATACTAATTTTAAATTCAAATTTCAAATTCAAATTTTTTTTGTTACATTTATTTATAATATATTTGTGCTACTGTCATCAGCGAGCACGCAAGCCACTGGGCTACTCTGGTTCCATACCTTACTTTATTACCAGTGTTCATATTAAGCAAATATTAAATCTCTATATTTAAAGTTTGTGAGTTTGTTTGTTTGTTTGTTCACCCATTTTCCGTGTCGATAGAGACCTGAAATGAAATAAATATTATTTACCTGAATAATGTTAAATAAAAGAAAATTATCACTATATTCCCAAAATTGGAGCTAGGGTAGCAAGTGTCTTGCGTGCTCGCCAATGACAGTAGTGCAAAAGTACCATATTATTTATAAATGTAACAAATACTTTTTTTTTTAAATTGAATATATCCGTAATATAAACAGTGGTAATAAACTAAAGGCATGGAGCTAGCGTAGCCCACTGGCTTGCGTGATAGTCGATGACAGTAGCATAAATATATTAAAAATAAATGTAACAAAATAAATTTTGAATTAAAAAATTTGAATAATACATACACTATGTTTCTTTGATTACACTGAACTTAATTTGTCCGTTTCGTATCGTATTTTCATTGTAAAAGTGTTATAGTATAGATAAAGATATTATAATGACATAAAAGCATGGAGCAAGAGTAGCCCAGAGGCTTGCGTGCTCGCTGATGACAGTATTTCAAATGTATTATAAATAAATGTAACAAATATGTAATAAACTACTACATTAGAGGTTAAAAATGAATAATTTTAGAAACAAACTTTAAACCAACCAATCAGATAAAATACGATTGTTCTAAGGTAATATTATAAAGACATTCCTTTCATTAATGTTATTTTATGTGCGGTAAATAAATTCAATATTTAAATTTACAAGTTTTGTTTGTTTTAAATATATTTCATTGTGTATATAACTTTAAATGATGTTTTGTTTATTTATATTATAAAATAAATGATTTTTTTTTAAATGACTTTTATTTTGCTAAATATACTTACTGTGTATATATCTTGAATCATGTTAAGAATACCATATCAAAAGCTTGGGCCATATAAGAATCTGTTTCCGTGTCTTAATAACAAGAAACAACAATTAAAATATTCTCTGTCAATCATGTTCAGTGAATTAATTTCAATACCTATTGTTATGGTTTCTGAGTGACGCAAAGGGTCACTGGTCCAGTATATAATACATTATATATAGTCTAATATATAGGTCTAGTATATATAGTATAGTAGTCTAGTATATAATACATTTGCACTACTGTCATCGGTGAATACGCAAGTCACTGACTACACTGGTTCCAATTTTTGAAATTCAATTATAATTTTCTTTTATTTATCATTATTCAGGTAATAAATAATATATATACTATAATTTGAGGTCTCTGTCTGCAAAAAGAATGGGTGAACAAACAAACTAACTCACGAACTTTATACATACAGATGTGTATATGTGGAAAAGAGGCTAAAGTGGTTATTTTGAAAAGGTTATTCGCTTTCAAGAGAATACTAGAATACATTACTATATCTCTCTTTGTTTTCTGATTTTTTCCCGCAATTTTTAAATAAAACTAAAACAATGGTATGTCGGGGATTGATTTAAACATGAAAAACAAACAAATTACCCATTTAATATAGTATTAAGAGGGTGAAGTTAGCGTGCTCGCACAGGTTTGAGTTCAGTGGTTAACGTGTTCGCCTCTGGGCTGGTAGTCCGGGGTTTGATCTCCACCTGGCCCTCGATTTATTCATGCGGGAGGTAAATATTCCATGGAATATTCCATCAGAAGAGAAGACGAAAAGAGTGCCTTGTTCATGCACATAAGAAACAGTAATCATGTGATTAACTGGAATAAAGCAAATGAATGAATATATGTGTCTTCAGAAAGAAGAAGAAATATCGTGGAAAGTGCGCTCATAAAGAACTTTTATGAGAAGTTGATGAACAATAGCCTAGGACTCTATAAATTAGATGAAGTTTTGATTAGCGGAATAATTAAACAGATGAAGACTTCATCATTAAACACATTCAGGGTTGCCAACAATTTTGGAAATTTCAATCAGCCAAGTTAACAAGTATTTATTGTTTTTTAGTTCACTTGCTCTCTGACGATGTGTTAACGAAAGGCCTTAGAGCATTGTTTCAAAAATTGTTTTCATTGTGGTAAATTAATCCATCTATTATATCAAGTGTTATTTTGATTATTATATATATATATATATAACACTTTTTTTCGTTGGAAATACGATCCAAAACGGACAAATATAGTTCAATATAAACAAAGAAACATAGAGAAATCAGAAGAACACACTTACAGTCTCTAATTTTCGGTTTGAACCGTCTTCAGGAGAGATAAGAGAGGGAAACCAAGCGCACTGGATCAGAGACGGTTGGAGACCAACAGTGTTGCCGCATGCGCGCCCGTTCACAGAAATAAGGTAGACAGGAATCAATTTATAATTAATTTATAAATTATAATTACATTAAATTAATGGAATATGAAAACAATAAATATATAAAAAAGAAAAAATTGAAAAAATAAGGGAAATTGATACAGAGAAATTGATACATAAACAAAAGTACTGACTAAGCTATGGCTTTATGTATGTATGTATGTTTATGTATCAATTTCTCTGTATCAATTTCCCTTATTTTTTCAATTTTTTCTTTTTTATATATTTATTGTTTTCATATTCCATTAATTTAATGTAATTATAAATTATAAATTAATTATAAATTGATTCCTGTCTACCTTATTTCTGTGAACGGGCGCGCATGCGGCAACACTGTTGGTCTCCAACCGTCTCTGATCCAGTGCGCTTGGTTTCCCTCTCTTATCTCTCCTGAAGACGGTTCAAACCGAAAATTAGAGACTGTAAGTGTGTTCTTCTGATTTCTCTATGTTTCTTTGTTTACATTGAACTCTATATATATATATTATATATATATATATATATAATATATATATATATATATATATATAGTGCTTATTTAGTTTGTCGTTAATTTTTGTTTATGTTTTAATTGTTTTGTTTTATGTTTACTGTTTATCTGATGATGGCCAATGTGGCCGAAAGCTTGTTTCCATTTAGTTCTTTAACCTAGTTTGTGTTAGTGTAGTGTTAAATATAGTTTGTTTCATTAGGTCTCTTGAAGATTGTTTTCCTATGCTTGTCATGGAATTAGGTAGATTAATTTTTGAGCTACCAGTGAATTATAAGAAAATAATAAGGCAAATAGAACATCTTTCTAAAAGATTATTAATGCTGAAGCCGCTGTGCTTTTTAACAACACTTGTTTAAAAGAAGACTTGCTGCCAGTATACACGAATATATATATATATATATATATATATAAAACAGTCTAGTCGAAAGTTCTTAGTTAAAAAATTCTTACTTCTGCCTATGAAAAAGGTTTTAAATAAAACCGAAACGTTGGCAACGAGAGTTTGATTTTTTATCCTGGAAAATTGACCGAACCCCGATTAGAGAACACACCTATCCTATATATATATATATATAACAATCATTCTATATCTATCATTTTGTAATACGGTACTGTTTTCTTGACCACAAAATATTATGTGTTTGTTAATATTTTGTGGTCAAGAAAACAGTACCGTATTATATATATATATATATACAAACTCTCATTCAAATAAGTTTCATTAAATAGTTTGCCAATCTCGATTTCAGTTTGTCCTCTCTGAGGACGATATGCTCAGATTTATTCCCCCCCCCTCCCCAAGGTGTATAAATCGAGAACCAGAGTGAGCATTGAAGCTCAGATCTACCTGTCAAGAGGCAAACAGATTGCTACTAAGTTAACTTGACTCGTTTATAATTGCATAACACTTATAATAATCGTTTTCGTAAATTACTTGAATCATAACAGTATAGTTTGTTTTGTCGAGACTATTGTCTGAGGCTATTGTCAGCAGTAGAAGGCACACAGGTAAGAAGAAGGGCCGGCCAAGCGTTTGTCATTAGGGGCTTCCCTATTGAGCAGTAACTCTTAGTAAACAGGCTTTTTGCCGCCTTTTTACTGCTCCCTCTTAACGAGCTTCACCGGTGATAACATTTCACTGTTATGACCCCCTCCCCCTCCCCCCCCACCCAATCCCTTTTCTTTTTCTTTCCTACCGACTTCTATCATCCCAACAGTCTTTTCTTTTTTCAATCTTTGTTTGTCTTTTACTCTATCCTCTTGACGTCCATCAATAACACCACCTTTCTTGTATTTTTTTTTTTCTCTTGTGTCGGCGTTTTATAAAATGTGAAATATTGTAATAATCATTAACTTAATTTTTATAAAAAAAAAATTTCTATATGGGGAAAACGCTCACATATCTCTTTAATAGTATTTTTTTTTTAAAAAAAAAACCTGTATTGCCTTAAATTTAACACTTTTTGAAAAAAACCTTGGCAAAATATTTTTGGGGCACATCCAATCCTTCAAACTTTAGATATGTGACGACACTATAGTGTTTAAGTCGCTGGGAAAAAACTGTTATCTCTGTTTAATGTTGTTTGAAAAAAAAACTGTATAGCGTAAATTTAACACTCTTTGAAAAAGACCTTGGCAAAATATTTTTAGGCCAAATCAAATCCTTCAAAATTTACATATGTGACGACACTATAGTGTTTAAGTCGCTGGGAAAAAACTCTTATCTCTGTTAAATATTGTTTTCAAAAAAAAAAAAAAATGATAGACTAGACAGTCTAGTTGAAGGTTTTCTTCGGTTAAGATTGTTGTTACTTTAAATAATGTAAATTTCATTTTCTTAATAAAAAAATTCTTACTTATGCCTATGAAAAAGGTTTTAAAATAAAACCGAAACGTCGGCAATTATAGTTTGATTTTTGAATCTAGGAAATTTGACCGAATCCAGATTAGATAACACACCTATTCTATCAACGGTCGATATATTATTCAATCTGTATATATTAATACTGAAAAATATATCTTATATATTATATATTATATAATAAAATATATTAGTGAAGGTTGGTAGCAATCCTTCTTGCAGACAAAGTTTCTAAAAATTTTATGCCAATTTCATGCTTGGTTACCTTTTTTGAGAGTTTCTCTAATGTCCTATAGGCTCTTCTCAGTCCTCGGGGAATAAAAATTGTGTAGTTATGAAAAGAAAAGTTTGCCAGTTGATTTTTTTATTCCCCGAGAAACTGAGAAAGCTTGTAGGACATTAGAGAAACTCTCAAAAAAGGTAACCAAGCATGAAATTGGCATTATATATATAATATATATTATATATATATTTATAACTTTAAATTACACAAAGCACGACACAGAAAAGAGAATACAAAGAAAACTTACAGAATTCAATATTTCGAACTGTTGTTCGTCATCAGGAGAGTAGACTAGAAGAGAGGACGAAGTGAGAGAGATCTCCCCACGTCGAAGAACGGAGCGCGAATATATATATATATATATATACTTTGAATTGAAATTGAAATCAGACGGTCCAAACGGACAATATATATATATATATATGATCAAACCACAATAAGAAAATGGGAAAGCAAGACTAAGATCTTTCAACCGCAACAAGCGGTCTTCGTCAGAGTCAAAAACCCAACTGGGGTTGGGTTTTTGACTCCGGCGAAGACCGCCCGTCACGGCTGAAAGATCCCAGCCCCGCCCTCCCACCCTCTTATTGTGGTTTGATCATTGATTGTTATTTCACGTGTTTATGTGAAGTCTATTTTATTATATATAATATATATATATATATATATATATAATATTTATATATATTACAATATACACTTGCAATCCTTGCACTACAAGTTGACTGCTAGGTCAAAATTATAATATAAATTATTATTATTCTATAAAAATATATAATATATTTTTATATATTCAAACCCCTGTTTGTTTTGTTTGTTGCTTTCCAACACCCACACTTCTAAGGATTTCACCTTTCACCTTTTAGTGCTCTTCTAGGGGTGGAAATATTGGCTAATTTATTATTTGGCGTCCATTTTAGTAATGGCTGAGTCACATTACCTGTTCTACATTGGGAGTCCTACATATTGCTTAAATCAAATCTATTTAGAGTAGGGATCTTTAACGAGTACCTAACATCGTACAGGTTCGTAACAAAGTCTTAACTTTCTCTAGAGCAACTTGTCAACAAGGCGGCAATTAAGCGGTTATGACACAAAAATGCCGAGGAACGCGAAGATCAAAACAGGCTTAACGTCCTCTCCAAGGGACGACGTGTTCAAATATATTCACCTACCACTAGAATAAATGAAGGACAAGAGTGGGTATTGAACCCTGGACCTAAGAGTTCAGAAGTGAGCACTTAGTTGCTACTAAGCTACTAACCTGGCTCCCTTCCAACCCTCAAACTTATAGACTTTCAAACCTCTTTGTGCTGTTCTAGAGGAGGGAATTTCGCTCATTTAGCTTTCGGCACTCACTCCAGTTATTGATAAGCCATATCAATAAATTGATTTTATATCGAAAGACTTAAAGCTTGTCTAATTCGAGTGAATTTACCATCTCTAACCACCTCAAAGCCATATCACCAGGTTGATTCTATATTGGAAGCCTTAAACTTTGCCTAATTCGAGTGAATTTACAGGATAGATCTTTAGCTAATACCGGAAATCGTTCACGCTTGGGACCGAAAGCATAACGTCCTCGCTGAGAAATGATCCCCCCCCCCCCCCCCAATTTGCTAAAATTAAGAGCAATAGCGATAATCAAGCCGGCATTTACCAGACCAGAGACAAGCACGCAAGCCTCTTTGCAACCCTGGCCCCCTATAAACTTGCAAATTATTTCATTTGCGAACTTTTTTTCCGCGACTAGATACAATCTGTTAATAACACCTTACACTCCATACTCCCACACAATATTATATCTTCAATCAAGTCGAAACAAGTGTAAATATTCTTCTTTTGTAAAATAATTTGTAATGTAATACTTAGTTTTTCTGTTTCATAATTTATACTTCTGTCTCTCAAAAAAAGGTATTAAATAAAAACCAAAACGTTGTCATTTGAGAGTTTAATTTAAACCTGAAAAACTGACCGGCTTTGCTTCCATACACCGTATTATATCCAATTTATTTATTAACCAGGAAGCTTTAAAATTCTACATATAATGTACAAGTCATGCTTTCAACTTAGCAATAAAAACCATGAGTCCCGATAAACTTTAGTTTTGTTTCTATTCCATGGTCGATACTTTTCATAAATCATTTCAGCTAACATAAAATTAATGAAGAGGAAAGGTAACAAAGGTTTTGTTACTTTTCTTCTACATGACTTTTATGTTAGTTTCTCAGTTTTTACTTTGTTTACTCTCTACATACATTGAAAGGCCTCACAGCATTTATTTCTATTGTTTTCCTTTTTTCATTGTGGTTTAAACTTCATATATATATATATATATGTATATATATATATATATATATATATATATATATATAGAGTTCGAGATTAACAAAGAGCAACACACAAAGTAGGGAAACACACTTACAGACTCAAATTTCCGGGTAATCCGTCTTCAGGAGAAAAGAGAATGGGAGACCAAGCACGTTGTAGACGCAACGACAAGTAACTTACTTGCCGTTGCGTCTACAACGTGCTTGGTCTCCCATTCTCTTTTCTCCTGAAGACGGATTACCCGAAAATTTGAGTCTGTAAGTGTGTTTCCCTACTTTGTGTGTTGCTCTTTGTTAATCTCGAACTCGTATTGTGTCCAGTTTGGATCGTATTTCGTTTTATCAGTGAATATATATATATATATATATATATACGAGTATATACTATAAAAAGATTTCACATAAACACGTGAAATAACAGTCAATGATCAAACCACAATATGAAAATGGGAAAACAAAGGAAGGTAACAAGAATTTAAGTATTGTTTTCCCATTTTCATATTGTGTTTTGATCATTGATATATACTATATATACTAATACTAGTACTATATTTACGTAATACATAAGAGTATAATTAATCAAAAACAAAAGTTGTTATGCTGGTTATATCAGACAAGTTGAACCCAAGAACACTGAAATCAAGGAGTGCTATGTAGAGATTCTTGAAGAAAGCAGACACCGATGACTGTGATTTCAGAATTGAATATGGTTATTGATTCTTTATTACGCGTTTCGTGAAGGTCAAATGAACGTCTTCAGGTGATTAATCCTCGCCTTTGCTTCCATACCCCGTATTATATCCAATTTATTTATCAATCAGGAAGCTTTAAAATTCTACATATAATGTACAAGTCATGCTTTGAACTTAGCAATAAAAACCACGAGTTTATTATTTTTTTTTCTACATATCATTCCAAATATAGTATATAGCCTTGGGTGCTAGATTACAGTGATATTTGTTTTAGTTTATTGTTGTGTTTCCTTGGGGGTTTGTAGATAATGAAGCATGGACGTGATGTGAGACCTAAGACTTCTTCCTTTTGTAATTGGTCCATCATGATGCATAAGGCTATCTGCCTTGAATGCCAATTGACCTTGTTTAATTATGAGACCGACCTTGGTGGCTCAGGCAACATGAAGCAGCAGCAAAGGCTTTTAATGACTAGGTAAAAAGAGGAAGTCGATGGAGGAGGGGTCGTTCAAGTCTGCTTATTCACTTGATGTCTTGGACAGAGCCGCATCTTTTCAAAAAACTACCACCAATCCAGCAGCGTGCCAACTATTTCTACCACTCATAACGGTCCTATGATTTGCTTCAATCGCGAGGTGACTTCTATAAAGTCCACAAAATATTTATTTCTATAAAATTTACAATCAAGTATCTAATTTTAAACTTGCTGTTATTAGTCCCAA